>RJWT010000154.1:0-88181 GCA_004365215.1 Cuniculus paca
TGTACTGTATATCCGTCCACTAACTCTAACTAACCACTAATTATTAAAGTGACCAGGCAGATTTAGATCCAACCTTTTTCTTTCCACATTTTAAATACTGTCTCTGGTCACTTGTTTATAAGGGAATCTACTCTTAAGTTTTTTAAATAATCATTTTTTTCTGAATAAACCAGTGCCCTCTCGCTCTTCCACAGAACCTCACAAGCCACTGTTGCTGAAATGAGATGGCTTTCACATTTTAAATTACACTTTTATTCCTATTATGTACTTAGAAGTTTTCCTAAATCAAAAGCTCAAGACATCAAAAATCACACCATCATAAATTATTCAAAAAAAGGAAAGATTCCTTGGGGCTGGGAATTTAGCTCAGTGGCGTAAGTGCCTGCCTGGCAAGCACAGGGTGGTGACCAAAAAAAAAAAGGAAAGATTCCAGATTAAGTCTGAGATACTCAAATTTATCACATCCAATCCTCATCATCTTACTCAACTGTACTCGAGATACAGTTGACATTTGTGGGATAATGCAATAAATACATTTACTTTCCTTCCTAGGGACTTCACTGAGACTGAGGTAGCTTCAAACCACCTAAATCACCCTTTCATTGAAAATTGAAAAACAAACACAAAACCTTACAGTATTAGATGGAAGTGACAATTTCATTTCAAAAACAGTCACTACAAACTAAAAACCTCACATTCAAAAGATGGGCTCACATATCTTAAATTGACACCACTGAAAGTAAACTAAGTGGACAAGGCATTTCATTCCAGCTTCCTGGAGCTCTCAGGCAGGACAACTGCAGTTCGAGGCTACCTTGGGCAATTTTGCAAGACTCTTCCCTAGCTCAGCAGTAGAGTGCTTGCCTAGCACAAACGTGGCCTAGTACCATTAAAAAAAAAAAAAATCCAAACTACCTGCTGCTACTCCACACAGGGAAAGGAAAGTAGTATTTTTAGAGGAAAAATAGGCTTAAAGTTGAACCCACAGAAAGAAAACTTCATTAATTAAATTTCACTTTACAGCTTGCTTTAAGTCTTAAAAGTCATTCAGGAATTTCTGGAGAAGCAGACTGCAGTGTAGTAAATGCTGACCCACAACACCAGTTGCTGATGTCACCCAACCTCTCCACTCCTAAGGTGAACATCACACACTGCTTGCTTGCTGGTAGTGTGCTTATGTCTCCAAACCTTGGCTTCCTGATCGAAAACACAGACAAGGCTTACAGAGTGGCAATGTTAATTACTCGCGGCCCAGCCAAAGAGTAAAATATTTAAGTATAAAGAATGCACAGAAAGCCTTCAAACCTGCAAAGAACCACGACAGTATCTGTCATACTTTAATTGCAGTGAAAAGCAATCTGATTTCAGCAACAGTGGCTTATGAGGTTCTGTGGAAGAACAATAGGGCACTGGTTCATTCAGGGAAAAAAGGGATTATTTTAAAAATTTAAACTTAAAAAAGTCGACTCCCTTATAAACAAACGACCAGAGAGTCTTTTCCACAAACATTTCATTTAACTATACAAACCAAAAGAATAAAGCTGCTTAACCACATGTAAACTGACTTCAGGTAGAATATTTATCTTTGGTATACTTGGAAACCAAATACTCAATGTGTATAAACATAAGAGTATTTTTAAAACAAGTGCTTTAATGCTTTTGTTCCCTAAGTAATAATAATTCCCTATATTTTTAGGAGGAAAAACACAAACAATACTCTTAAATAAAAAGTCTACTCCTTAAACTTTCAAACTAACAGACTTGCCCACTTATTATTTAACCTTTTTCTGGGCACAGACTTACCTTTTTTCTCTTTTGTATTCTCAACATCTGAGAGACAGGACCAGCACCAAGTAAGAGATAATAATATTCTATTAGCCACGTAAGTTTTGGTCCAAGGCATAGGTGATACATGTGCTCATCTGCAGATGAATAACTTCACCCGTGTATTCATCATTCACTACACATGATTAGTATCTCAACTATAATGACAATAAACTAAAAAAGTATACACTAGGAGTTTAAACGCACACTATTACTCACACATGTATCTAATTCACGAAGTTAGTTTTCTGGTTATATTTTCTCTCAAAATTTTAGTGTATTTGTTATTACAAGTATCAGACGAGTATATTCCAATCTTGCTATCTGAGCACTAGCTTTAACGTTCTCTTGCAATCTGCAATAATTAGGCAAAGTGAACAATATTTTCAAAGTACTGTCCAGAAAATTTTAAAACTTCAAATTCCTTAATTTCATGAATAGGAAGAAGGTACCGTAATTTAAATTAAACTTAAAATAATTCTACTTAAATTATTTATTCAAAATACCATCAGTCGGGCATGATGCCACATGCCTGTAATCCCAGCACTGGGAGGCTGAGGCAGGAGGATCGTTGAGAGTTGAGACCAACCTGGGCCACAAAGTGAGCTCAAGGCCAGCCTGAATTGCATAGTGAGACCCTGTCTCAAAAAGACAAAATAAATAAATAGCATCTATGGAATGCAGCTGATCCGTAGATCTGGCTAAGAAAAGTTATTTTCCAAATCTTTGAAGTTGCATGATAAACATCACACCTACAAACTACAGGTTATTTTTATTAAAATAATACTGTTTGGTTGTAACCTCCATTATAATTCTAAAGACTCGACTAAGACGTTCAGCAGTAAGAGTAACACACACATTTACGACTCTGCAGCCTATCCAAGCATAATTATCTGGGAGGAACAGGCTTTACGGCTAGCAAGCTATGATCCATGTCACTACAGTACTTTGTGCGCATGGACTGAAAAGTTTTCCAAAATTCTAATAGCCATCTTCGAGACCTGAACACGAGTAGATCTGATGGTAAATATTTTAAAAAACCAAAGTCAACTCATAAACACTGGTAGGAAAACAAAGCTCTCTATAGCAACTAAAGTGTTGGGGGAGGGATAAATTCGAAGCACATATAAAATGAAGCCCCATTAATTGCTGCCTGTGTGTTTCCACTTTATGTAAAAGCAGTGAGCATTAGGTACTTCTTTTTGGCGCTTTCTTAACAGAAATTTGGGGCTGTCTTCCCCTCCTCCACCGCTAACATCAGTGCCCTTTCTTCTTCCCCACTCACCCCTCCCAGTTCAAATTAATTAACATTTGTACTGCACTAAGGTAGCTCCTATCAACTCGCAGCTTCTTCCCAAACACGCCCACGTACACTGAAACTGGCCTGCTTCTACACAACACAGAGCTACAGGAAAAGAGCTCCGAGGGGGGTAGGTGGGGGGGATAATTCAGCTCCGCACAGGTTTAGACTCTCCCAGCTACCAGCTGCTCGAACGCGGCTCGAGTTCCTCCCACATCACCTCCAAAGCACGGTGTTTATGAGCCTCCCTAATCCGAAACTGCAGTGGAATTCCGGATATTTGCAGACAGATCTCGCAGCTTTGCAAGTGTTTGATCAGATACGGCCGGAATCTCCCTTCTTTTCGGCAAGCCCGGCTCCCGGCCACACAGCGAGCCGACCGCGGGCAGCGTCCGCCGCGCGCAGCACGCAGCCTCTCCGCAGCCGGGGCTGGCGGCGACCCGGGCTGCGGGCCGTCCCCGCAACAGGTCACCCTGACCGCGGCTTCGGGGTGCAGCCGCCCGGCCGGGGGAGGGGGTGTGGCCGGCGTGGCGGGTCCCGGCGGAGAGGTGCGGGCTCCGGCTCACCTGAGGGAGGCTGAGGCGCCGCCCGGCCCGCGCGGGAGACGCCAGGAGCCTCCGCCACCCGGGCGGGGACAGCGAGGCGCCGCGACACCGGGGGTCCCCGCGTCCCCCGACAGCCACCCCGGCGGCTCCGACTCCCGGAGCGAGCGGCCGCAGGAGGCGCGGCCCGGCGCCCCCCTCGGTCCGCCGGAGCGCTGCAGCCCTCCCGCGCCGAGGGGAGCAGCCCGGGGCCTCGGGCCCGCGGCGAGGAGAGCAGAGCAGAGCCGCGCACCGCACGCCGCGCCGCCGCCGCCATTCCCGCCGCCCGCCCGGGGGGCGCCGCGCACCACCTTCCCGCCCCGCCCCGCCCCGCGGCCGCCGCACCGACCTGGGCAGCCGCGGCGCTCGTCTCGGAGGATGGAAGGGCGACGCCGGCCTCACGCTCCGCCGCTGCCGCAGCCGACGCGGGCAGCGCTCGCCGGCCTCAGCCGTCCGCGTCTCTCATTCAGCGCCAGCCGCCGCGCTCGGGGGAGGGGAGTGTGCAGGATCCACCCCGTCCGCGCCGGGGTGGGGGAGGCGAGCGGACCTGGCGGGGGCGCGCGCCGGGCGGGCGGGGCCGAGCGGAGCGGAGCGGAGGCGCGCGCGTGCACCAACGGAGCGCGCTCGCGGGAGCCCCTGAGCGCCGCGGCCGGCGGGGTCTGCCCCGCGTGCCTCCCGTCGGCCGCGCTGCGGCCCGGTGGAGCCCAACGGCCGCCGAGGACCCGAGTCCGCGGCGCGCGCCGCCCAGCGCCTGCCGCAGGAAGGAGCGGCCCGGCCGAGCCCCGGAGAGCGGGGGCTTGGAGCGCGCACAGGTGGGGTCCCCGCAACGGCCGCCGCCCCGCCCGCCCCGCCCTGCGCGCGCCAGTCCGCGGGGCATTCGGCCGCCACGCCCGCGCCTCACCTTTCAGGCCCGAGGACGAAGTCTGGCAACACTTGGCTCTGAGATCAAATGTCCAGCCCACGCCGGCGGTGTTTTTAGGAGTCACTGTGGACAGATGAGGGGGCTGCAAGTGTGAAGAGTCACCCCCTTCCACGGGGTCATAAATTCTGGTGGTCGGTCCTCCCGCGCTGAGACTCGGGAAGTGCTAACGTAGGCCTGTCTGGAGGTTTGCAGGGTATCACCCTTGGCTTAATGAGCGAATGACAGAAATTTGGCATCGCCCCGTCTCGGATTGATGAGTTCCAGGTGAAGAGTATTTTCATGTCATTGCACGAACATGGCTCTAAAATATTAAATGTTTCCGCAAACGAAAAAGGAGTGGGTTTGTTGTAAATGGTGGGAGGGTGTCGTTGCAGAGGGTGCCCCTCCTGAGTGGCCCACTTAAAATTAGCGCCACTGGATGCAGTGGGACTTTCGGTGGCAGGTTTTCAGTGAGCCACCTTCGGATGATTATTTGATGATCTGTAGCCCTTGAACAGCAGTGCGCAGTAAAATGTGGAAGAAATACTGCACCAGCATTGAGTGTAAACATGACAGGACCCCAGTTGACTGTGCTTATTTGGTTTCTTTCCTCCCTTTAACCACTAAACCGAACCGATTAATCTTGTACGTTGACGAATGCTGATTAATTTCTTCTTTGACTACAGTACCTGCTGTCATAGGTACTGCAGTCAAGGAAGCAAATGCTCTCCAAACCCCTCTCTCTGAAATAGGGAGGGTTACTTCTTTAAAGCACCCATACCCAAAGGGAAGTTAAAAACAAATAGGCAACAAAGTTCATAATGATTTTTACTCCACTTCACTTTCAAAGAAAATACCAGATCACGATGAAATCACTGAGACTAGTAGAGAAACCAAAAGGCCTCTCCTCCATTTTTTTTTTAAATGATGTTAAGAAAAAAGGAAGTCAGACTACTGGTAAAAGGGATAGAAATGCATTATGTGTACAGGAAGTTTTCCCATAGATGTTAATTGCTTTATGTCCCAAAGAAACAACAGGCAAACTGAATTAGCACTTGGAGGAAAAACTCCTTCCAGCTATTGAGTTGGACAAATGTTTACTCTTGTTTTCCGTGTTAGTAAGAGATTAAGGAAAAGATGATTGACTGTCTGCCAACAATACAAGAATTTTTATATCCATATATATATATATATATACATATATACCATTATCACAAATAATTAACTGCCCTTAAGAAATAGGAAAACTGAAAAAAAGATATAGGAAAACTGAGGAACAACAGGGAATTCTATTTTGTATTAATGCCTTACAGTTACTTTAAGCTCCAATTAGGGTTTCATAAAAACGAATGAGCCTGTGTTCCTACATCTGCCAATAATTTTCACAGTTTACTGTAAAAGCAGTGAAGTGTGCATTCGGACTTTGAAGAGAAAAGCCGTAATGACTCATGGGATGGGCCATGGGTATACTAAATTCTGCTTACTCAGCTTCTGAGTTCAAAATCCTTACCTAGTTTTGTTTCTCATGTTGATAACCTGTAAAACCATACTTTTATTAATTTTAAGTGTTTAATTCAGATTTCTGAATTTGGCAAGATTTTGTGTGTGAAAAAATAACAAAGTTTATTCTCAATATTTCTTTGTTATTGTTGTCCTTCTAGCTTGGGAATTATTTTACAAAGTCAGTATTCTTTCCCATCCGCTGATACATAAATGAAGACTGAATTTTTACACTTATGGAGAAACAACAACAGATTTTGTTTACCAGAGCACTTTTATCACAGTTAAATTGTGTGAGTTGCTTTATAAATTCCATTTGTTTTTGCCAAAAGACAAGAAGCATGCAAAGTCTTAGTATAACGGAAAGTCCTAATGTATAAAATAGAAATGCCATTATATAAAATAGAAATCAATAAGAATTCAATATGCTTAAAAGTAATTTTAGGGGACTCGCCATCATGGAACAGTTATATTACTATCTATCAAAATTATTTCTAAGGGGTAAGCCAAGGAACTAATTTAGATATAGAACAAATCGTTCAAAGACAAGAGACCCCCACTGCAAAAAGATATGAACAGACAGTTCATCTCATTGTAGCTGACAAAGCAAAATCAAACTGGCCTTTTAAGAAAGATTATTTCAATGACAATTTTATTACAATCAGCATAATTTTAATAACAATATATACATCTGTTGTTTATCCTTTTCCAAATATAGTAACTGGACATTTTAAAGAAATTTCTCAATTATGTTTTAACTGGTTTAAAATGTAGGCAAAACAACATACCCAAATTTTACTTCGAGGGGAAGGATGCATAAAAGGATTTCAGAGAGAGAGAGAGTTTTCCAGAAAACAAAGGTAAAAGAGAGACTTCCATGCTTCCCAACTAAGACATGCCACAGGTATTAAGATGCCAAGGCCAAAGATAACCCACAGACCCTTCAAACAAAAGCACCATATAAATTTTACAGTTTACATTAATGTTTAAAATTAAGCTGCTTCTCCCAGGGGCAACTCTGTGCGAGGTGTGGATCAACAGTGATTTATTTATTTTAACAGTGATTAATATTACCCTGGGACAACTCTAGCGGAAGCCAGTTAGTGTACAAACAAGTGTTTGCATGCACTAATAATTTTCAGTGTTAACTGTAAAGGCAGTTTCAGTAATGCTTTGCTTTTCTGACAAGATTAGGAGAGGAAGGTGCTGTTGAAGGGTTGGATATAATTAGATATTCTAGATAACCAGTGAAAATTTTTATCTTCAAGCACTAGAAACACTTTAAAGCACTTTTATTCTTTTTCCTGAAACAACACCAACTTCTCTGCCTTAAACTATAAAAACACAATATAGCTAAACCTAATTCTGATGACCCAGAAGTATCTTCACAACAAAAGCTATGATACCAAGATGTCCTTCAGAGCTTAGATAGACTTAGAAGTACTCTTCACCATTCAGTAAGTAGTCACACAGCCTACTCTGTTCCCATAGTCCTGAGTCATACACATTCTGGGTGGTGTTCATAATGCATCTTTCTGCTGTCTCTCCTTGTTACTGTATGGTACTAGCCAACTTTCCTGTCCCTGAGACAGGATACCCAATACCTACAATTTAATGAAGGAAAGGTTTAATTTAGCTCACAGTGTGGAGGAATTCAGACTATAGTTACCCGACTCCAAGGTAGGAACATCATGGCGGAAGGGCATAGTGGAGTACAGCTGTTTAGTTCATGGTAGTTGCGAGCAGAGCAGGAGACAGTGCCAGAGAGGAATGAGTGAGATACCATATATAATACCAAAGGTCCTACCTTCACAACCCACTCAGACAAACCCAGTTGACTTATCAGGATTAGCAATCATGCAAGGCATAGTGGCACATGCCTCAGATCCCAAAAGTTGGAAAAAATCATTTTGCAACCATTACAGCAAAGATCAAGTTAGGCAAGAATTGTAATTGGCTCTAAATATAAAGAAATTTAGATGGAAACAAGATATTTAAATGATTTTAGAAGATTTTCCCACAGACTTCTTATTGGTTACAAGAAAGAATTGTATATTAGAGAAATTGAACAAAGCCCTGAACAGGTAATCAAAATTAACATCACAAATGAGGGACAAACAGGCATTATTTGCCCCTAGATATGGTTCCCCGCGAAGACGCAGAATCTAAAAAGGGAAATGAGGAATTTAATGAGGAAATACCAGATCAATCTCGAATGAGAAATGTTCTGCTTTATTTTTTTGTCATAAAAAACAAAGGTTCTGAAAATATTCCAACAGAAGGGCCATGAAGAAAAATATAATACAAAATATTAGACTGAATCCTTTCCTGGAGGAAGAAAAAGCACTGTAAATTGGGTTAATGAAAAACTAATGGTATATTAATTAGATAAAACATATAAATGTTAAAGTCACTAAAATTGGTAACTACCATGGTCTATTCTTAGAAAATATAAACTGAAGTAATTAGGGTAAAAGGCCAGGTTATATTAATATGACCAAAAACTACAGTGAATGTTTGAATTTAAAAAATCTACAGTAAAAATTACATTGCCATTATTCCCCCTCAAAATACTCCCTCTAGTTTCAAGCACATATGTCCCATCCTTCTTGCCACTTTCTGAAGCAGTTCTGGAAATCCTCTTTCATGAATGTCTTTTCATGCCTGCCTCAATATCCTAAATCAATTCAAAATGTTTACAGTAATTTGTGTCAAATACATCACAGGGTGTACCTTACTGACCAGATCTGGTACCATGCAACGTTTGGCTCTTCACCAAAGTCCAAAGACCATGAAAGGTAAATGTTTTGCAGTTTTCTACCAATGAACTATATCCCTAGGCCCATCATAATTATGTGACTACTGCTAAATCTCATATGCTTTCTGAAATTGTCAACTACTCCCATGAAACTCTCATCTCTTAGATTAAAATGATAGAAATAAGGAATTTTAAAAGTCAAGAGTCATCTTATTCAAGTTGCTATTTATAAATGAGGAAACAGACAAGAGATTTAAGAGACGAAAAATTGCTTGGCTAGTTGTGACAGGACATTCTCTAGAACTGCTAAACTGCCACTGCTCAGTTTCTTTTTTTTTTTTTTTCTTTTCAAATCTATTTTAATTTAAAGAGGAAAAAAAACTATATTGATTAGTTTCTGTTACTTTCTCTTTCTCCTTCCTAACTCAGAACTTCCTAAGGGCCTTGTGTTTTCTTCTTTCTGTGACTATACAGGACTTTATATGACCTTACTCTTTCAACAATCACTGCTCCACTGGTAGTTCTCACCCAGGCTTCTGTACCACATCGGTATGGCTTGTGTCTAGATGTCTCTCCAAAGCCTTTTGCAGTCATAGGTGGGGCTTTTTCAAAGGTGGCTGAATGTAGAGTGTGTGACGCTGGAATTGATTCATAATGTATTGCTAGGCTCAAGGACACTAGGATTAAGGGTGTGAGTGCTACCCGCCCTAAATCCCTGGATAAAATATAAGGGATAGAAAGAGTTGTGGTCTTCCCTTGCTTGCTTGCTTTTACTGTCTTTTGCTTGGCTTGAACTGATTCTCCTCTGTGATGCCCCTCTGCCAAGCCACCTTGCCTTAGAGCCAGCCAAATATGGACTGAAACCTCCACAGACTGTGAGCTAAATAAACCTTTCCTCTTTTAACTTTGGGTGTCAGGTATTTTGTCTCAGCAATGAAAGAAACATAACTAAGACAACATCTTTCATTGCCTCCTTAGGTGATTCCATCATCAGTTTGAACTCTATGAGCTCAAAAATAAAATAATCCTAAAAGGAAGTGTTGGTGAATGCCTATAATCCTAGCACTGAGGGACACTAAGGCAGGAGGATTGAAAGTTCAAGTCCCTCCTGGACAACCTAGCAAGCCATAGTCCCAAAAAATAAAGGGCTGGGAATGTAGCTCAGTAGCAGAGCACCCCTGGGTTGGATCCCCAGCACTGCCAAAACAAAACAAAGGAAAGCAAAACCCTAGAAGAGAACATTTTAATGCTCAATAAAACCTATGAAAATATATATATTCATCCTTACTGATAATCAAAGAAATGATTGTTAAAACAATTTCTGCCTAATTAATTGGTCCGTTAATAAGACTTGTAAAATTTCATCTGAAAAAAGATATGGGCAACAGATTCAAACCTTGAAGTGTAAATGGGCATATCTTTTTCACGGACAATTTGCCAAAATTGAGGAAGAATTTAAATGTACATAGACTTTGACTCAGCAATTTTACACATGGGTATCTGCCTCACAAAAATACTATGATAATATTCAAAGCGATATTCAAGACTGCTTATTAAGTAGTATAATACCAAATTTTATAATATTATTTGTCCATCAGTGAGGGAATGAGTACATAATTATAATTCCTTACAACAATAAGAACAACAACAAAAAAAACCCTCTATATGAACCACATAGAAAAACAGAGCTGAAGAAAGCTAAGTATACAGGGATTCCATTTCTTTTTAAATTTATATACACATAAAAATCAGTCTGGAAAGCTACAAAACAAATGATGGTGCTTACTCCAAGAGAATCAAGTTAGAGGGTAGAGGAGAGGACTTTCATTTTTCTATTTTATATATTTCCATTATTTCATTGCTGATTGTTTGTTTCTGCAGTAGTAGAGATTGAATCCAGGACCTTCATACTGAGCTAAATCCCCAATCCCTTTTATAATTTTTTATTTTGAGACAGGTTCTCACCAAGTCACTAAGTTCCCCAGGCTGAGCTAGAACCTGTGATCCTCCTGCCTCAGCCTCCCAGAGTGCTGGGATTATAGGTGTATGCCACCACAATCAATGGTTGTTACTTTTTTATATCTTGGAAAATTCTAATTCTTTCACCTTTACTTCCTGCAACATGACTATTCCCACTATTCTCCTTTCTCAGGTTTTAAAAGCTAACTCTATAATTTACCCATTTAGTTCTGATCCTTGTACTTAAAAATTCTATTTATATATTTTGCAGTTAAGCTGAACTAAATACACAGAAACGTATTCCTGACTGAACTCTTAGATTTAGCTACTCTCCACGTCCTTTCTTAATTTTTCCTGCACCACAGATCTTCCCCATCCCCTTCTCCTCCCAATCAAAAAATCCCAGTTGTACCTGGCGCTTTATTAAAATGGCACCAGGAACTACCATGACCTCAGTCTACCCCACCAATCACCTCAGCTGGTACCATTCTTTACAACAGCCACATCATTCTTTGACTTATTTATTCAATAAACAAACACTTGTTTCTTCTCTCCAAACAGCTCTTGCTCCTGTTGTTTCATTCCAGCACACCTTTATTCCCCCTTCTCCGTCTATTTAGGGTCTGACTCAGGGCCCTGCTTTGCTCCTCGGTGAGGAGGTGTGGACAGATCGGGTCCCTTCACACTAACGTCTCCCTCCTCCGAATGCCTGCTCCGGGGACAGCTGGGATCTTTTGCTTTGACAATTTATTGTATAGTTGCTTACGGTCTTACCAGAGTACACATTTCTTAAATCTCTCAAAAGATTGTAAACCAATCCCTATCTTTGAATTAATTTTTGTTGATTATTTGTAATAGACATTACAGTAAATATATGTCGCCTCTTGTAGACCTGAAAGGTAGGTATTTTTACCATGCTTTGATAATGGGGCTTAGAAAAGGTCAATGGCTTGTTCAAGGTCATGCTACTAGGACATGGCAAAGCTGGGGATCAAATCCAGGCAGTCCAGCTGAGTCTCCATGCTGAATTCCCTTCCTGTAAAACCATGATTCCTAGACATTCTTGTCAATCACCAGCACAATTTCCCATACATCGATGAGGAGTGGAAATGGTATGGTACTGGACATGGTATGGTACTGGAAATGGAAAGTGGAAATGGTATGGTACTGGAAATGGTATGGTACTGGACATGGTATATTTTATGCTAACAATAGTTCGATGTGAGATATTCAGTATACGTTCTATTTGAAAATAGTAATTTCATAATTTATTTCTGTTAGAACTTAGAGTTCAAAAGAGTAAATGTACTTTTATTTATTTATTTTTATATATTTATTTTTTCTTTTTTGAGATAGGGTCTCCCTCTTGCATTCAAGGCCAATATGAACTACATGTTGGGACCCTGTCTCTAAAAATAGAATAGAATAGAATAAAATAAAATAAAATCTGAATAGTTTTAGAATAATAGAAAAAAGTTAAATTGGAAAAAGATGATTCTAGGTTCAATTTCTCATTTTGTCCACCCAAGTGCACTAAAAATATAATGTAGGGGATAATTTTCTACTAAAGAAGCACAGTAATAAACTTGGTTATCACATTACAAATAGGAAAGGCTTACTGCACAACCACTGAGCCCATTTCCCTGGAGAGAAGCAATTCTATCTGTGGTTTCACATTCCAGAAAGAAATATTCTTAATCCTTCTGGAAATTGTAACAAAACCATTTTAAAGTACTTCTGTTAGATTAATCAATAAATTTCAGGTAATTTTTACTGTACCTAGTTGAAACTTCACTTAGTGAAAGAGATTTTGTTAATTATGAAATAGCCCATCATACACAGATTTGATGCTCATTGTTGAGTGATAGCAATTATGTTTGCCACTAAAAGCCAATGTATTGATAACATGGTAGTTATTCTTTAAGAATGTTCAATTTAGGAAAACATACATGATTATGAATCGGCTTTTAAACTATGACTTCAGCTAGAATGTGACTTCAAAAATAAAAACAGTCATAAAAAATGCTAGTCATTTTTTAAAAAAATTGTCAACTTACTAATATGCATTATAATAATGAACTTTACCAGCATACATGCTGAATCTTAAATAAAACCTTTAAAAAAAAACTAATAGGCTTTGGGGCTGAATTACATGTAAATATAAATACTTGCAAACTTGTGTTTCAGTGCTTTTCTTTCCTACCAATTCTGATAGTGTTTTGGGTTTGTTTGTTTGTTGTTTTTGGTTTTTTGAAAGGTCTTGCTATGTAGTTTTGACTGGCTTTGAACTCACTGTGTAGCCCAGGCTGGCCTGAAACTCACAGCATTCTTTTGCCTCAGCCTCCCCAGTGCTGGGAATACAGTTGTGCACCAGTATGCTCCGTAGGACTGCTGATAGATTAAAAAAAAATTTATTTACTGCCTTCTATACTTGATGAGTTAAATATATATGTTTATCTGTACTACCTCATAAGATATCCCTAAAATCACAGTAAAGAATAGATAGAACTGGGCGCGGTGATGCATGCTTATAATCCCAGCACCCAGGAGGCTAAGGCAGGAGGAATCCTGTGAGGTTGAGGCCAGCCTGGCCTACATAATGAGTTCAGGGTCAGCCTGGACTACATAGTGAGACCTGCCTTGCTTGAAAAAAAAAAAAAAAGATAGATCTAGGCATGGTAGCACACACCTGTAATCCCATCACTCTGGGAGGCTAAGGAAAGAGGGTCACAAGTTTGAATCCTACCTGGACAATTTAGCAATTTAGTGAGACCCTGACTCAAAAATAAAGAAGGGCTTGGGCTTTGCACTGAAGCGCAGTACAAAGACCTTGGGGTTCAATCCCTAGTACTGAGGAAAAAAAAAATAGAGAGAAAGAAAAGATAAATAGAATGGGAGCAGAAATACTGTAACAAATGAGGCATTTTAGGTAATATAGGGGGAGAATAGTAATTGAATTAGCTAAGTAAAGAAAAATGAAACCTACCATAGAGGTGAAAGACAAAATGTAGCCAGCTGATATGCCCAGAACTCTGCAAAGTTTAGGAACTGGAGATGCCAAGTACTGAAAAAAGCAGGGATGAGAAATGCCTGTATAAACCAGATTGGGTAACAGTGTATGGTAAAGAATGGTCAACTACTCAGACTCTGGGTCACTTCAAGCTACCAACCCATCCCAACCCCAAAGAGGGAATGAAAAATTAAAACAGAGAGATCGAAGAGGGTTAACTCTTAAATATGAATAAGCAGTTAAAGATTACCAAGCATTGGGGGAAATCTCTAACGTTAATAGGCAGAACCTGCTACCATTTGTCATCCTCTTCCCACCTCCAATTTCTACCTCCGCCCAGGGAAAAAACAAAAAACAGAAAACAAAACAAAAAAAAGCAGGAACAAGGGAATTTTTTAAAGAGTTTAATTAATATCTATAAAAAGACACAATATCGCATTCATTAAATAAGACCAGGATGCTACAAAAAAATTACAGGTTGGGGATTTAGCTCAGGGGCCTAAGCGCCTGCCTTGCAAGCATGAGGTTGTGAGTTCAATCCTGGTGCTGCAAAAATAAATAAAACAAAGTTCTTTAAAAAAAAAAATTACAAAGAACAGAAAAAAAAACAAACCCAAAAATATTATGGTCAACATACAGACATCAACAGAAGATTGAAAGATAAAATTGATGAAGTTTCTCAGAAAGTAAAAAACTGGATGTAACCATATTGTAACTCTATATTGAGCTAAACATTGTGGGCAAACTAATGCTATTGTAAATTGTTAATTGGAAATACACTGATACCCAGCACTCGGGAGCCTGAGGCCAGAGGATCATTGAGAGTTCGAGATCAGCCTGGGCTATAAAGTGAGCTCAAGGCTAGTCTGAATGGCATAGTGAGACTCTGTCTCAAAAAGACAAGGGTCAGGGATTTAGCTCAGTGGCCTAAGCACCTGCCTGGCAAGCGCAAGGTCATGAGTTTGATCCCTGGTGCTGCAAAAAAAAAAAAAAAAGGAAATATATTGGTAAACTTTCCCCTGAGAGAAGTTTGGCAATTTAAAATTCCATTTATAGGAATTTTATCCTATAAATAAACTCACTTGTATGAAAAAGAAGTGTATTCACAAGGATAATAAGAACAGAAGATTAGAAATATATTAAATGTCATCAATAGGAGACTGGTCAAAAATTACATTATATCCACACAATGGATTATGGTGCAGCTGTTGAGAAAATGAGCTCACTGTAAATGGACTTATATGGAGTAATTTCTAAAGTATACTGGAAAAAGCAAGATGTGGAACTGTGTGGTCATATTCAAAGAACACATTTCTAGGAAACTATACCAGAACTAATCATGGTTATTACTTCTAATAAAAGTAGAGGCTGGAGGGTATCAGGGAAGACAGACTAACTTTGCAATGTATGCCCCTTTGCTTTGTTTTTGCTTTTTGCAGGGCTGGAGATTGAACTCAGCACCTTGGAGCACAATAGGCAAGTGCTCTACCACTGAGCTATACCGCAGCTGTGTGCCCTTTTGTATCTCTTAAATTTTATAACTACTTCTGAAAATAACTTTATCTACAGAGTTAATGTCTCCATTTGTACCTGGTAAAAATAGTTTAATTTCCAATCAAAATTCAGTTTGTAATTCTCCTCTGAATCATTCCTAAATTCATTAGGACTTCTTGGTTGAAATGCCCAGAACTAGAACTTATATTTTAAGAAACAATGCTCTTTAATTATAGAGTAATACTGATAGTTTATAGCCATATATTTTATCTTAATTATTGCATGTACCCCTTAATCCCACTTCTACCATCACTGGTAGCCCCTGTAAAAATGACGGTCTTAGATGACTTGAAACCAGCAATTTTTCCTCCCCTGAGTCACATCAACCTTTTTGCTTTTTCCCCTGGAATTTGGAATAGGATCATCAAAAACAGCGTAGGAAGCCAAACTTCTCAGTGTATGTGTAGAAAGGAGGTAAATAAGCAGACAACAGAATCCAGTCTCCAGGGAGAAGTAAAAGGCAGAGTAGGGACAGAAGCCACATGAGAGATGATTCCTCCCTTCCTAGTCCAGGCCCATTGGCCCTCCTTGTTTCCATATTCCAGTGACCGTCCTTCATGCCTGTCTCTAAAGTTAGTGTGAATAGTTTTCTATGTCTTGTGCCAAACCATTTCCTAGTTAGAACGCGGACTATGATGCATACACTATTTTCAAGCCTCTTTATTAACAACTAATCCCTTATTTACTAATATTTCCATTATTTATCCCAGTAAAAATAATATTATGGTGGGAGCATGGTGATCTGGGAGTTAGTCATCATTCTCCCACTAAACTAAACAACTCAACCGTCCAGCTTCTTTTACTTTAAAATTAGGATGACAATATTTGCCCTATTCTCCTTGCATCTTTATCCTGAGGATTAAATAATATTAGAAAAGCAAAAATAACTTTGAAAAGTACTTTTAAATGTCAGCACTGGGAGTGATATCATTTGTTGTATGTTGCACTAGTTTCTGAAGTCTTCACCAAATCACTAAAATTAATTAGAATGTTTGTTGCTACCTTGAAGCTGTAAGAACTGCAGTCTTAGTGTTTCCATTTCCTGGCTCCCCCCATCCCCCACCCCGCGCCTCCCTTTTTCTACAAAATTCCTGCCCCTGAACCATCAGATCAATTCTTAGGTTGGGCTGTGTTTGCCTTGACCTAGATTTGTCCCTCTGACACTGTCTTTCAGATGCTTTCCAAGTTTTTGCTTTACTAACTCCTGGCTATACTGCCCAGGTCAGACTCCTCGAAATCGAACTGGGCCCACCTTGCCTAGAAAGAGAATTCAGATGGACTTACCTGGCAACATTTGATCAACACATTTCATTCTTTCTGGAGTTGTTCATATGACAGATCCACATTAGTTTCCAAGTTCACATTATAAAAATCTCACTCTCTTGCTACATGTCTGCAATATTTTAGGGAGACAGCCGCCTGCTGGAATCAGAAAAATTAATTACCTTTCAACACCAGCCCCACCTCAGGAAGGACAAAGTTCCATCCCATCCTTCTTAGAAACAGCTGTATCCTTACTTTCTTTTGCATTGGTCAATATTTTGCTACCTGAATATAACTATTTTCCATTAAGCGAGGGACCAGTATGATTTTTCTCAAGTTTCATATAACCCTCTCCTAGGGCCAGACAAACGGATACTTATCTACAAATGAGTTAGGTTTCAAATGAGATATTAATCCTGTTCAATTAACCATATAAAATTTGCTCTATAATCCACAAATAGAAGTCTAAGCCTAAAAATAGTATGCAAGATCTAGGACAAGAGACAGAGACCAAAAAAAAAGTAAAGAAGATGGACTCCTCAGGAACAGAAATAGTTCAACTACCAGGATAGTATTTGTTTTCTCCCTAAAGCCTTCCAACCTATCCTGCCCTATAGGAGGATTTGGAACATACTGATAAGAAGCTAAATTTCCCCTCTGCACATCATCAGGAGGAAACCAATTAACTAATACGAAACTTGGTTTTGTATGTAACTGATGCTAGAAACTTAGATATATATATATATATATATATATATATATATATATATATAGTTCAAATGAGAAAAGAATAATATAAAAGTAAAAGTCTAGAAAAATAACTGGCATGATGCAGAAGTGGTCATGTAGTTAAATATTCTTAGAGTGGAAGACACCGATCTATCTGACTCATGTCAATCAATTTCTTGGTTTATAACTGATCACCCAAGTGAATGTATCTGCCAGAAATGACGGGAGGTAGAACAGAGGAGAGTCAGAGGTTGTATGGATGATTGGCCCTGTTGTTTAGCGAGGTAGTCTAAAAAAGTCTCATTCTGATTCATCTGTTGCTCACTTAGTAGAGGTCTCAACCTTTAAGCAGTCTGTTTAAATTTCCCACCATGCAAAGCCAAGGGAGAACTAGTCCCACTGCCTACTCTACCTCAAGATGCTTTTCCAAAGAGGAAAAAAAATAACCCTGTATTTCCCTCATGCCCATTATTATATTTGACAGCTGGGCTCCTTTGTGTGCCAAAGACTAACTTTTTTTAAAAATGTACTTTATAATATTTCTGGAAACAATTCTGTTGCCAGCTGGTGTTGCATTTCAATGGCACTTTCTACCTTGTATTTTGTTTATGAATAATTTCTTGTTACAGACCATGAGCTCTTTGAGGATGAGGGCACCTTCTAATTTAGTGTCCTTTGTTACCACAATCCTAGTGTCTTACACAAAGAAGGAGTTCACTAAATACATAATGAATCAGTGTGAGTAATACTGATAATGGACCAGTCACTTTACTGAAGTCAATGAATTATAATTTCTGTAGTGGTAAACCACAACTTCAAAATCCAGGTCATAGCTCACTTTCTCCAGGAAGCTTTCTCTTTTATTATTTATATCCATAATTATTATTTCCTTAGGTTTTTCTTAGGGATATAGTTGTGTATACCCTGATTAAAGGAACTATTTTTAATATTGTACTTTTTATTTATTTATTCTTTTTTGGTGTTTTGAGGGTCTTGCTATTAGTTTGGGATGTTGCCTCAGCCTCTGAGGGCTTGATTATGTTGTATCTGTTTTTTCTGTTTGTTTGTTTTGAGACAAGGTCTCCTTATGTTGTCCAGGCTGGCCTTGAACTCCTGGCAATCCTCCTGCCTCAGTCTCCCAAGTGCTGGGATTATAGGCGTGCACCACCACGCCCAGCTTTGTGCCTGTTCCTAAAACATAAACAAGTGCTTTCCCTTTCCAGCTGTTGTCCAAGTTCCTTGAAAATGGAACCATGCCTTTAATTTCTATACAATACTATCTAATATTTCCCAAGTGCTTTCCAAGTACTGGATGTTTTTTGAACACTTTTTTTTGCGGCACCAGGGATTGAACTCCTGACCTTGCGCTTGCCAGGCAGGCACTTAGGCCGCTGAGCTAGATCCCCAGCCCTGGGGTTTTTGAGACAGGGTCTCACTATGCCATTCAGGCTGGCCTTGAGCTCGCTTTGTAGCCCAGGCTGGTCTTGAACTCAACAATCCGCCTGTCTCAGCCTCCCGAGTGCTGGGATTACAGGCGTGAGCCACCACGCCTGGCTTGAACACTTTCTATAAAGATTTAATCATTGAACCCTCATGGTAACTCTACAGGGTAGATGTTAGTAGTCAGGTTAAGGTCCTGCTGCCAGGGAGTGGCAGCGCCAGGATCTGATCAGAGCCGGCTGTGCTCCAGAGTCAGTGGTTTTAACCACTCTGCTGCCTCCTAGAAAGGATGCATTAGAATGCATCTGCTCTGTTGCCCTGTAGGCAGAAAACAGTAGATTCCTGAGCAACTATTTTAAAATGTTTATTAAATGCATGATTTTTGTTAGACTAGCGTGGTGGCACACTCCTGTAATCCCAGCACTCAATCCCAGCTGAGGCAGGAGGATCATTGCAAATTCGAGACCAGCCTGGGCTCCAAAGTGAGCCCAAGTCCAGCCTGAACTGCATAGCAAGGCCTTGTCTCAAAAAGACAAAAAAAAAAAAAAAAAAAAAGAAGAAGAAGAAGCATGATTTTTGTCAAACAATAGTTTATACTATAGGCAGGTAAAAGAGATTTTCCTGTTTCATTTGTTGTACTATCCATATTCCCAACATATCTCCTTTACTACTACAGTGTAATTCCACCTTTCACGGAAATCTTGCACTGCCACCAAGCTAACCTTAACACCCCTGCGTCTTCACAGTTCGGTCATTTCTGACAGTGGTGTGCTTTTCAGAATGCCAGTCTCCAACCCCTTTCCCCTAGGGCCTCACATAGGATAGCGACAACAGATTTTACCTCAGGTTGAGTGAGCCTCAGTTCTGGCTTCTCACCAGCTGTGGGACTTCAGGATTCTCTGAGTCTGGGCTCATCAGACAGGAGTAGTAAAAGCTCCACGAGAGTGTAGCTGTGAGGGTCACAGTTGACTCACAGACTTCTCTTAGGAATGGACATAATTATTGTTACAACGGCGAGGTATCTTAAACCTTTGCTCTGTCACTAAGCCTGCTGGTGCTGTTGTGTTCTCATTGTGCTGGTGGTAAAACTGGTCAAATTACGAATGTCATTGACGCTGACGCCCCACTAATTGGTGAAGATGGTTTTCTGACGGAAACACACACATATATACATACTTCAGCTCCCAGTCTTACCAGAGAACTTGCTGTGAGGTAGTTAGGATCTCACCTTTCTTGGATGGTCCCACAGCTGTCAAATGGAGAAGACAACGACAATTTTGACCTTGGACTATTTCTTGCAATTAAAGAATAAATGAAAAATTCCCTCTCACTCTTCTAATGCAAAGTTGTTTAGAACTGCATCTCATAGGTCCTTCATATGAATAAGTCGGGACAGATTGTACAAATTGGTTTTTGCCAATGAGAAATTATAATGCAGGTTGTTACAGTACTCAAAGAGAAAAAGATATTAAGTGATTGATGCTTACTATGGTCTATTCTAAAATTAGGCAGTGTGTAATAAATGAATCTTGTATTCAGGGGAGATTTGAGGGTCTCCTGATTTTTCTCCCCTCTTCTACTTCCTCCTCTCTGTACACCTGGATTCCACTATGAGAATGGCAAAATGTCATCCAGCCTCCGCTTCTCTCCTGCCATGCCCCTCAAGTAAAGAAAGACAAGACAGCTCCCCAAGACCAGTCTCTATGTGACCAGCACAGTCCATTATTTCAGATTTGTCTTTTTTTTTAAGTGAGTACTTGTATGCTATACTGCACAATATGGTACATTAAATGCCTGTAATTATTCTTATTTTATTCCATAGCATTGGTTATGACAGTAATATGACTAAACAGGAAATATGGGGATCTGGGACTAGGCTGTAGTTCTAGCTGTGTCACTAGTCCAAACAAGTCCACCACTGCAAGCTCCAGTTTCCTTGATTGCGAAACACCAAGTCTCTATCTGACCTGCCCAGATGCAACCTGCCCCTTCAGCAAACAGGCAGGCCCCAGCTCACAAATGGATCCTGTTCCAAAAGACCAATGAAGCCTGTTTTTATGGAACTCAGAAAATATTTCCTGTTGAAACAACATTATAAATGGCTGGGATATCAGTTTGTCAACGGCAGAAATATTTCATTCATAAGATAGTTAAGTTATGATACTAGCCCAAGAGTATGAGGGAGGAAAAATAATTTCTTTTTCCTTTTCTGGATGCAAGCCAACAATAGACAAAGCTTTGAAATATGTGCTATTTATTTTGGCCCTTTTCCACTTCCTGCTGACTTTCTCTCTTCCTTTTTTTTTTTTTTTTTTTGGTCTTTTTTGATACGGGGTATGGCTACGCAGTTCACGCTGGTCTCGAGCTCACTTTGTAGCTCAGGCTGGTCTCAAACTTGCAAGGATCCCCCTGCCTCAGCTTCCTGAGTGCGGGGTCTTCCATTCTTTACTTAAGGGGTCCAAGCGCTATGATTGTAGCACACCAAGCAGACCTATTTCACTATGCAAAGTTCTATTGCCTTCTCTATCCTCCTGACCTCCCCCCTCCCCTTGCTTCTCCTCCACCATCTTCCTTCCATCTCTTTCCCCTCTGAATACCACCACACCCCCTACCTCATCCGCCCATCAAACTTCAACTCCCTCAATGAGGCTGTGCTTGGCTAGATTACAAAGAAGGAAATCTGAGCTAAATGATTGGAACACCTGAGCTGAGCTGTGTAAGAGCTGCCACAGAGAGCATCCTTGTTGCCTGGCATTATTCCAGCCACACTTCATCCTTCAGATCCTCTGCAACCCTGTAAGAGGGGTGCTATCATTACCTGCATTCCGCAATGAGGAAACTGAGGAACAGAGAGGTTAAGCAACTTGTTCTGGATCATTATGCTATAGTTAGTGAGGTTCGAAGGCAACCAGTCTGAGACTGAAGCCTATCCTCTTATATCCTGTATCTTTAAAATAATGGCCCATCTCTATAATCTCTGCTATTCAGGGAAGCTGACACGTGAGGGTCAAACCAGCCTGGGCAACTTAGCAGGACTCTGTCTCAAATAAAAATGACAGGGAATGTAGCTCAGTGGTGGAATACCCCTCAGTGTGCAATCCTCAGTATCAAAAGCAAAAAACCACACACATACAAGCACCAAAACATAAAACAGAGCACTTCTTAACCCACGTTAAGGTAGCACCACAAAGAAGTAAAAGCCACTCAAGCAGCATGAGAAAGGAAGTATAGTCTGGGATGGGCAGCCCACAGGCCAGGGAGGAAAATGCAAATGCCTCGCAGGGCCTGAGTAGGTGATGGAAATGAAAGCAATAATGGCATCATCATGGTGACTTGGATGGTACCCTTCTCTCACAGGTACGATCCATGACAATATTCCTCCCATCTACAAGGGAGAAAAAGGGCTTTCTTCCAGTTTTCTGGATTCTGTCGATCCACTTTCTTTCCCCAGTTTTTGGTACAGTTATAGAAGACGTGGCTGACACTTCTCATAAGATACCTAGAAAAAAGGCAATAATGTCAGTGTGGTAATAAACGGCAATGAGCCCTAATCCATTGTGGGCTGAGACCCTCTTTGTGGCAACCAGAAAGCACGTGTTCCTTTAGAAGGGTAGCTACTTCTAAGTCCCAGGTGACTTTTGATGTGCAGACAAGCAGACGTTTTGACTCCAGAACCTAGGATTTTAACTGCTATGTCACATTGCCAGGGTTCCAGTGACACTTGGATCACACTTTTAATGTACTTCATTGAACTGTATTTGCTTTCAAGGTTAATAGTCCTATGAGGGATAAGTCAGAAAGATATCTGTATGTATAAGGACTCCTTCATTTGTAAGTGCCACAAATTCAAATTATTTTAAAAACATCCATGTGTGTCAGGGTACAAGGACACAGTAGAAGACATGGTCTAAATCTAGGGGCTAATGCAACATCATCAGGCCCCCTTTCTCCATCTTTCCATTTCTCAGACCTTCCATTGGTGTGTTGATCTCACTTACTTCTTACAGACGAGAAGACAGAAACCCAAATGTATGTTTTCTCAGCTCACAGTTCTTTAAATAGGGCAGACTTCCAATGGAACTCTAGCTGAAGTTCCAGGGTAGTTCTTTGATTGGCTCATTTTGGGTTGTGTGTTTATCTTCGAGTCAGCCACTCTATCTGAGGAGCTGGGTTACTTGCTGGGCCTAGTTTACTGATGTGTCACCATGACAGGCAAAAAAGAGTAGCAGAGTACTGCGATTGACAGCCCCACCACATGCTGGTAAAGAGGGAAGGAGTTGTTCTCCAAATAAAGGAAGACTTTATAAAAAATGATATTGTCTACTGTAATTAATGTAGCTTGAAAATGACAGAAACTAGAGATACAAAACATAACTTTCATTCAGTAGCTCAAAAGTAGAATAAGCTTTAAGTGGGATACTTCATATCAGTTAGTTTTTGTCTTTATGATTATAATAACTGTTGAATAATTATTTTGGTATCTTCTGAAAAATACGATTAATTGACTCCTTTTATTTTACTTGGATGTTTTAATGCTATTTAAACCTACCATACACATAGAAAACCCAAAAATTCCACCAAAAGACTTCTAGAATTAACCAAATTTAGCCACATAGCAGGTTACAAAATCAACACAAAAAAATCAATAGCATTCCTATATACCAATGATGAACTCACAGAGTGTGGTGGATTAACTAATGGGCAACTCGTAACACCCAGCTGAATTGAATCAGTGTGGTGCTGGGTGTGGAAGGCCCACCTGAGGATTGTTACCAACAGCATAAAAGAACTGGAGGGGAAGATGGTGTGCTATTGATTCTCCTGGAGGAGCTTGTCACGCTGGCTTTCCTGATATGAACTCAGCTGTTCTCATCATTGGAGGAGCTTAGGTCCTTGCTATCGCTGAGGGTGGCCGTGGTCCTCTCTGAGGAAGCTCTGGTCCTTACTTTGAGTGTTACTTCCTGGCTCCAGCTCATCCCTCAGCCTGCAGACACAGATCTTTCATCCACTGGCACAGACTTTCTGGCTTCCACTGTTGACCTTTGGCCTTCTCAGCTCAGATCCTTGTTACAGACTTGCATGAGACGTTGTCATGGGCTCTAGACCTCCAGTTGGACTTGCAGAGGGCATCGCCATGGGCTCTAGGTCTTCAGATGGACTCATTCGGACACTGCCATGGGATCGAGGCCCTCACCTGGATTCTTTGGGTCTCTAGTGTATGGACAGATCTCTTGTGCTCCTCTGCATTTGACTTTTTGGGCGAATATTATAAAATAATCCTATAAATTGTGTGTCCTGTATTAAATCTATTTCTTTGCAAACTCTGACTACAACACTGAAAAGCAATTAGGAAAACAATCTCATTCACAGCATCAAGAAAGTTAACTTAGGAATTAACCTACACAAGGAAGTGAAAGATCTCTACAATGAAATTATAGTACTGTACTATAGAATAGGTAAAACTCTTGAAAACATAGGTATAAGCAAGGACTTTCTGAACAGAACTCCAATTGTATAAGAAATAGTACCAATAATCAACAAATGGGATCATATCAAATTAAAAAGTTCCTACACAGCAAGGGAAACTACGAACAGAGTGACAACCTACGGAATAGGAATAAAAATTTTGCCAGCTATTCCTTGGACAGAGGGCTAATATCTAGACTATATAAAGAAACCCCCAAATTTAGACACCCCATATAAATGACTTAAAAAATGACCAGCCAAAATGAACAGACACTTCTCAGAAGAAAAAATAATGACCAATAAACATATGAAGAAATGTTCAACATTGCTGTCTATTAGAGAAATGCAAATTAAAAGAGTAATGAGATTCTACCTTGCTCCAGAAAGACTGATCATCAAGAAATCAAATAATAACAAATACTGGTCAGATTGTGGAGAGAAAGGTACTCTTCTACATTGTTGGTGGAAATGTAAACACTATGTACAACCAGTATGGAAATCAGAATGCAAATTGCTCAAAAACCTAAAATTGGAAATTTCATTTTACTCGGCTATTCTTGATATTTTCCCAAAAGGGTTGAAGACATCATATTACAGTGATATATCATCCATATCCATGTTTATAGCAGCACAATTCATAATAGTTAAATCTTGGAAGCCGCCTACCAAGCCATCAACAGATATATGGATACAGAAAATGTGGCATTCATACACAATGGAGCACTACAACGCCATAAAGAAAAATAAACTTGAGTCATTTGTAGGAAACACCTTGAGACCATAATATTAAGTGAAATAAATCAGACACAAGCTTAAATATCACATGGTTTCTCTTATATGAGAAACCCAATATATAAATAAAGAGCAAAATAAAAGACAGGTAATAGGAAAGTAAGGAGATATATCTTAGGCAAATAGGAGACCAAGAGAGGAAGGAAAAAAGGGTAGGGAGGAGAAAGGGATAAAAAAATGAATTAAGATGAGTCAGGTACATGTACCAACTCCCCACAAGAAATGTAATCATTATGTACTGCACACATGTACTAATTAAAAATAAAACTAATACAATGCTATTTAGAATCTAGAATGTACATCCTCGAACCATGGTTACAAGATTAAACACTAAAAACATTGGCCTGTAATCCCAGTGATCTGGAATTTCAAATTAAATTCCAACCTGGACGACTTAGGGATTTGGCAAGACCCTGTCTCAAAATAAAAAAAATTAAAAAATTAAAAAAAAAAAAAAAGGAGTAACAAGCCGGGCGTGGTGGCTCACTCCTGTAATCCCAGCACTCGGGAGGCTGAGACAGGCAGATCGTTGTGAGTTCGAGACCAACCTGGGCTACAAAGTGAGCTCAAGGCCAGCCTGAACGGCATAGTGAGACCCTGTCTCAAAAACAGGGCTGGGGATCTAGCTCAGCGGTCTAAGTGCCTGCCCAGCAAGCACAAGGTCGTGAGTTCAATCCCCGGTGCCGCAAAAAAAAAAAAAAAAAAAAGGAGTAGGGATGTAGCTCAGTATGAAGGCTTTAGACTCAATCCCCAGTACCAGAAAAAAAATTAATAAACAATTTATTTCCTTGCCATACCATGCCTACTTTAAACAAGCTAGAGTTAAACCAAAGTTTTTTAAAACTAATGTAAAATCAATTGGAGATCTTGGCATGGTGGTGTGTGCCTGTAATTGCAGTACTCTGGGAGGCTGAGGCAGGAGCATTTTGAGTTCCAACCCAGCCTGGTAAACTTAAGGACTTAGCAAGATTCTGCTCAAAATAAAAAATAAGACAAATAGGATGTAGCTCAGTGCAAAGGCCTTGGATTCGACTCACAGTAAATAAAAAATAAAATAAAATAAAATAAAGAAATTATAGACCAAGCATGATGGCACATGCTTATAATCCCAGCACTCTGGGAGGAGGCAGGAGGATTGCAAGTTTGAGCGCAGCCTGGGCAATACAGTGAACTTAGTGACTTAAGAAGACTTTGTCTCAAAAGTTTTTTCAAAAATAATGATGAGGAGAAAAAGGTCAGGTGTACAGGCTCAGCACAAAGGCCCTGGGTTCAATCTCCATTACTGAAAAGAAAGAAAATGGTTTTTTTTGTTTGTTAGCACTGGGGATTGAACTTGTGACCTCATGCTTGCCAGGCAGGTGCTTAGGCCTCTAACTAAATCCCCAGCCCTTGTCTTTTTGAGACAGGGTCTCACTATGCCGTTCAGGCTGGCCTTGAGCTCACTTTGTAGCCCAGGCTGGTCTCAAACTCACAACTATCCTCCTGCCTCAGCCTCCCGAGTGCTGGGATTACAGGTGTGCACCACTAGGCCCAGCTCGGTTTGTTTTTTTTATTATTAAGTTTATTGGTACATTTTTGGTATATACAATGATCACATTTATCACAGGGAATTTGTGCCTGTATGTGATATATCTTGATTCTTTTTTTCTCATTCCCCTCTCATCCCTGTATTACATTTTCATCATAGAGTTGAACAGTTGAACTGAATATCAAGATATGTTTTACTGGAAAATTTGAAAATTCTTCAAGTCTTCATCTTGACTATTGTTTCTATGTTTGATTGATAAACCATGCACGGAAGTACAAGACACACTATCACAGAGATTTTTTACTCAAAGTGAATGCTTTTTCTGTTTTCCTGTCAGCATATTCACTATCAGGTCAGTGTGCTAAATCTTCAAATTCCCAGTTGCAATCTAGTATGCGAAAGTAAAACACTTTATGTTGTTAGGCAGATTTATTTCCTTAGTTGTGAAACAAAATAAATTTATCAGAATTATGCTGAAGCCAAACCTTTGTGCTAGGCATGGTATGCATGTAACTCACTGAAAATCTTCAGTCATCTGAGATAGGTAACATTTAAGTCCTCTACTTCGATGAGGAAACTAATACCCAGAGAGGTTGTGAAAATTATCCAAATTTAAAAGCCAATAAAACATAAAAGTGGGATTTGAGCCCAAGGAGTCTAACTCTTGTGTCTATGCTCTCAATCATAATCTTTACCTCTTGTAATAGCTAACTGGTTAGTATATTATCAATTATATAACCTATAATGGATGACAAGTAACATAAAGTATGTATTAAATCTTGTTTTAGGATAACTTTGCTCAAGTTCTTCTGTAAAGACCTAAGTTACCAATAAATAAATAAATAGATAAATAAATAAATATCTAAGTTACCATGGTGCTTTTCTGTAATTTTTCCCTTTTTTGAAAAAGAAAGTGAGAATAACTAATAGTAACTCTAAATTCCTGTTCACAGCTAAAATACACCAATACATGTGCATACAATTTACAAAAAGACAAATTTTATAATACCACAATAATAGAACATAGAGTACTTATTTACATGTTTCTAAAAGAAAAATCTAGGACCCAACTATGTCAATTTACTATTTAACACTATTAATAAGGAACGGAGATGGACCTGCCCATTAGGTCATTTAGAAAAAATTCCAAATGAAGAACAAGAGTTATGTCCTGAATTTCTTCCAAATCAATAATTTTTGCTCCAAGGAAAGTGACCTCACTTCCTCTTTCTTTGATTCTGCTACTTGTTCTGAGCACGAATCCCTTTCTCCAAAGTAAATATGGGACATTTAAGTCAGCTCACTTGTGAACAAGAGAAGTGAGGAAGTGAGAATTCTCACATGCAGAAGCATGTGACATTTGCACATGACATTGCGGAATTTGTTTAGAATTTTGTGTGCGTGTATGTGTGTGCGAGATTGTAGCCTTGAAGGGCACCACCCAGAATGACAATTGGTTTCAGGGAAACCTCCTAATGATTCGTGGAAACATCTTCAATTCATGGGTCTTCCTTCCTTTTTTGTGTTTTACCCATATTTCCGTGGAGGTTGGAGGTTGAAGTTAGAAAGTGTGATGTCACGTTGAGAGGTTCTAAATTCAGAAATTTGAAGCAGCATAAATAAGTAAGCCTTAGTATTTTAGATGATGTGAATATTTTGAAGTATGAAATTCTCAAGACATTTCATAAAATTAACAGGGAAAGGTTATATGTGATTTATTTTATTCTTTTTTGATTTTTTTGACACAGGGTCTCTATGTAATTTAGGCTACCTTTGAACTCATTATGTAGCCCAAGCTGGCCTTGAACACACGGCGATCCTTCTCCTTCAGCCTCTAGAATGCTAGGATTACAGGTGTGCACCACCACTCCCAGTTTATGTGATTTATTTTAAAATTGCCATTCTTTATTCAATAAGGGGTATGGCTCAGTGGTAGAGCACTTGCCTAGCATTCACAAGGTCCTGGGTTCAGTCCCTGGCATGGTAAAACAAAACTCAAATATACATCGAATATAGTATATTAAGGATTGCTATACAATATATTCTAGTTCTAGCTCATCTGCACCTTATTTTTGCTTATATTTGTATATTTTCTCTTATTGGTAAGAAATAAACTTATTTAACCCAATAATGCAAATTGTACTTGTCAATATAAACATATGCAAGAGAACACATCTTTTAATATAATTTATATATAATGTGAATAAGCTACAAAATTTGAAGATCACAACTCTACAGAAGACTAATCCCAACCCTTTAGTCTGACTTTCAAAACTCTTTATAGATTAGTTAGTTTTAAAATGTCATTCTTTTAAAAATCCTAATTGACTACTTTGGGTTATTACAAATTTTAGTGTTAGCTCAAAGGATTCTGAGATAAAAATTATGTAAGCTCTGAGCATCGGATCAAAAATTACAAACAAAATTAGAGCTTTACTCTATTTGCAGAAGGGGAGATAATAGTATACTTAGTAAACTTTTTCACAAAATAAATCTTCATAATTTTCGTTTTGGAAAACAGTATTTTTCTTTTTTTTTTTTTTTTGCAGCACCGGGAATTGAACTCACGACCTTGCACTCACCAGGCAGGTGCTTAGGCCGCTGAGCTAAATCCCTGTCCCTGGTGTTTTTGAGACAGGGTCTCACTATGCCATTCAGGCTGGCCTTGAGCTCACTTTGTAGCCCAGGCTGGTCTCGAACTCACAACGATCCGCCTGTCTCAGCCTCCCAAGTGCTGGGATTACAGGCGTGAGCCACCACACCCGGCTAACAGTATTTTTCAATAACCCAAATTTACTCCAACTTCTTTAGCATACCAGATAATTGTGTAGTCCATCTCTCTGCTGGCTTTAGTAACTGCCCTTCTTCCATATATATACCTTTTTTGTCCTCTTTTTTAACTTTAAAAGAATGGAAGACACTAACATGATTGTATATGTAAACACTCAACTATCTTTCAGTTTAAGCTTCCAGTTTCTCATGAAGTTCAATCAGTTGTGTAGTTTGTTTTAGTTATTTTTCTCATTGCTGAGACAAAGTACTCAATGCCCAAAGTTAAAGCAGGAAAGGTTTGTCTGGCCTACAGTTTGCAGAGGCTTTAGCTCATAGTTGACTGTCTCCAAGGCAGGGTGGCAAGGCAGAGGGCCATCGAAAAGGAGAAACAATCCATGGCAAAGCAGGGCAGGCAGAAGGCAGCAAGCAAGTGATGAACTACAAATAACTAGCAGCAAACCTGTTTCTGGCTCTTGTATCTTATCCAGCCACCTGCCCTTAGGGTGGGTAGCACTCACACCCTTAATCCTAGCACCTTTAGTCTTATTTATTTATTATTTATTAATTTATTTATTTGTACCAGGGATTGAACTCACAACCTGGCGCTTGCCAGGCAGACGCTTGTGCCACTCAGCTAAATCCCCAACCCACTAGCACCCTTAATCTTAGCATTACACCATGAATCAGTCCCAAACTAGATGCAGCCATCTCTGAAAAAGCCCCACCTATGACCGTGTGAGGCTTCGAGGGACATCTAGACACAAGCCATAACATAATTGAAACAATCTGTATGCAAAGCCTACATCTAAACACTTGAAGAAAACATCATTAACTCTTCACTACCAGATGTGGCAAATCTCAAGTGGCGATAGATTTCCAGCACACCACTCCTTCTCTCCGCCATACCGTCCCGGCTTCGCAGTCAAGGGCAGCAGGAAGCTCAGGCGGCCCCTTCACGATGACCTCTCCATCGTCTTGCCTCCCTTGCGACTCTTCAGTTTATGTACTGTGTAATACGATCATTGTTTTGTACTCAGCTAGCTTTGCTTGAATGTGCCACTGCTTTGTCTTTCTGTCACACATACAGTGGTTTTGATTTATTTACAATACGTGCTGTGCCAGTTTGATTTTTATTATGTTTGGTTGGTTAAATAAATTTGCAGCACTCAAACACTTGAGGTGATAGTTAAAAACGGTATCAGTATCATCTCAGCTGTGTAATATCCGGACATTTTAGATGTTTATCAGAGGTCTTTTATGGGAAGAAAAGAAATGAGCTAGCAAATGCATAACATTTATAAGTAATGTTGGCTCAGAACACACTTTTGAAAACATAGTTGACAAATTTTTGGATCAATCAAAAACAAGTGTAACTTAAGCTCTCGGAATGCCTTGGTTGCATGATCATTCTTTACTGAGTGCATTTCTACTTAAAGTATGTAGTTTTTAAGACTTTTTCCTGACAGTATTATGTAATTTTTTAGCATGAGTAGATAGGAGAGTCACTTGTATGTTATCATACAGCTGTACTTTTGTCTATTCTTTATTATTTTAGTAGTTTCATGCTATGTATGTACCAAACCAACCTATTGCCTATGAGAAACATGTAAGATAATGTATTTACACCCATTGTTACATTATAACGCATTTTTCTATTTTGTTTTTGATTGAGAAAAGGATAAAAAATGCAAACCCCACAATTTTGATAACTGAAAATGGCCAATTGTTTGCAGTACTTTATTATACTGAGTGTCCTGGGTTTTTTGGACTTTGAGTTAATTAATGAGTGAATACATTAGACACTATTGAGTTTTAGTTGAGATTTTATATAGTTTGCATTTAATTCTTTGGTTCTTTGCTGTTTCTATTAACCCATAGCATTATTTTAATAAACATTATAATACCAACCTAAAAATAAACTGTGACCCCCTCCACATTCCCCTCCAAGTTTGTCTTCTGTCTACATGTCATGTGAGACTTTTTAAGAATTCTAAGTGAGATATATGAACATTTAGTGTAACTATGGAATAGTAAAGAGAAAGAAAAAATCCATTTAAAAGATTCAGAGAAAAGAACCATCTTCAAAAATAAAACTTAGACATAACAATAGTGGAAATCAGAAGGTGGTACAAAATTTCAATGAGTTTAGAAAAAATAACCATCAACCTAAAACTGTATAGTTGACAAAAATAAAATCTTTCAAGACCTGGGAGTTTGCCAGTTTACTGAAGGAGATTCTAAAGAATATGCTTCAAAAAGAAGTAACCATTTCAATGGAAAGTTTGAGATGCAAGAAAAGTGGCAGAAGCTGGGCATGGTAGCACACCCCTGTAATCCCAGCACCTGGCAGGCTGAGGCAAAAGGATTCCTGTGAGTTGGAGACCAGCCTGGGCCACATGGTGAGTTCAAGGCCAGCCTGAACTACAAAGCAAGACACCTCTGTCAAAAAAAAAAAAAAAAAAAAAAAAAGGCTGCAGAGCAAACAAAAGTGCTAAGTATGAGTAAATGCAAACAGCACTGAAGAGTTTTTAAAAACTCAGTACAGTAAAAGCGTATCTACAACAGTGTAAAGTCAAGAAATGATTAAAAATATAATGCTTAAAGGTTATGTTACTTGAGAGGGAAATAAAGAGTGATAAATGTTAGAATTTAAAAATTAAGTATGTCGGCTAAATGTCTTAGTCACCTGAAGAATAGGAATAGACAATACAATTGAGAAAAACAACTGGAAGGACAAATACATATTCAGCCAATCTAAAAAAAAAACTGCGGCCTGGGATTTAGCGCAGTGGCATAAACACCTGCCTGGCAAGCCGAAGGTTGTGGGTTTGATCCCCGGTACAAAAAAGAAAAAGCACTCAGAGCGGTTCTCCTGCCTCAGTCTCTGGAGTGCTGGGATCACAGGCACGGGCCACCATGCGTGGCTCAATTTGTACTTTCCATTATTTAACTTATTCTCATTTTGAGTAGGTTGTACTTCCCTTGCCCTTGAGGAAAGGGCAGAGGACAAAGACTTACGAACAAACTTTTTTTTTTTTTTTTTTTAACATTAGGAAGTGGTACAAAAATCTCCCTGGACTGAGAAGGGAGCCAAGGGGACCCTCAGTGTTCACCAGAAAAGTCTTACGGCAGAACTGGCTGGTCTTCGTGTCTAGGGCCTGAGCCCGCCCGGTCACAGCACAGATCCCTGGACCTGAGCACCGGGCTGGCGGAAGCAGCGACTGCTTCTTTATGGGGCCGTGAAAAGGCTATGAGACGGGGACAGGTGAGAGATGAGAGAAGCTTCACCATTTTCCAGGCACTAGGTCAGTCTCTATAGCTGGGCAACTCCAGCTAGTAAAGGGCACCGGCTGGAACTGCCCACCGTCCTGGGAGATGGAGGCTCAGGGTGACGACTGAGTTGATGCAAAGGAAGCACAGAGATGCTTGTTGCACTTCTGAATTGTGGACTGGCTCACATCTTTTCAGCTGGGTTGATGCCTGCTCCCCTGTATGTAGAAATTGCAATCATACACCACCACCTGCTTTGATTTATTTTCTATTCTCTTTCTATAAAATGGAAACGCAAAAACTGTTGTTGAATAGGAAGGTAATTCAGTCTTTCAGCTTGATTTGTCAGAAACATTTTTTAATATCTATGTTCGGTATGCATGAAATATTCAGCTTTCCACGTACATGAATTTATAGTTTGTAATCCTACCCACAAATACACAGGTTCTGATTAAGTTCTACCTTGCATCATTCCCACCAAGAAAGAAAGAAACAGGGCCGGGGATTTAGCTCAGTGGTGCAGCACCTGCCTGGCAAGTGTGAGGTCCTGAGTTTGACTCCCAGTACCCCTCCAAAAACCAAAAAAAAGACACATTTATAGCTATATGTACTACATAATGAAAGTATATCCCATCCCCCCTTTTTTTCTTTTTGAGACAGAGCTCCATACATAGTTCAAGCTGGCCTAGAACTCATAGCAGTCCTCCTGCCTCAGCCTCCAGAGTGCTGGGATTACAGTGCCACCATGCTCAGCTATAATCCTAGTGAGAGAAAACTTTCATTTTGAATAGGTATTAATGAAAAATAACTGAATTTCCTGTGTAAAATGTTGTATGTGTCATGACTGGAACTATGCCTTTGGATTAGCTTCTTAGTATATATTTTAAAACTTTCTTTTCTACACAGGCTACTTTTTTGATGTTGTATGGCCTGTTCATATTGTAATATGATTTCTGCCCAGAATCTTGGGGTGTCAATGCCTGGTGGGCTGGCTTAGTGGCAGCAGAAACATTCCTAGAGCCACTCCGACCTGAGGAGGTCACCACTGTGAACCACTAAAGCCCAGTAAAATTAATCAACTCAGCTTCTCCTTGGCTAGATCCTTGAAAATACCTGTAACTAGAGTGTGACTGCAGAGAAGTTGGGGTGTAAAGGGACAGTAACTTAACTGACTGTACTTAAACTCTCTTAAGTTTATAAATTTTACAAAAATGTGCAATGTATGAATGCATCACAAATGCAATTGCAAGGGCCTTTATGAAGGGCTGTGAAATTTAAACTTTAATAGCCTTAATAAATCTGCTTGTGACCTCGACAAAGGTTTGCTGAATAAATAAATCAAATGTGAGACCCTTGCAGACTAGTTGTCTCTTGTTGAGTAGGAATTACTCACATTTTTCTACCTACCAAGCCCTGGTTATGGTTACTAATTCCATGCTCATCAAATCTGAATAATAAAGTCTCCCCCCAAGTTCCTTGTTACAGGGGATCATGACCACAGCAGACCCTAATAGCCTGCTTATGGGGAAAGTACGTCTCCCACTGCAGAAGGACAAGTGGTCATTATGGTGTATCAGTCTCTTGGATTTGTGTGGCTGGGATTCTGAGACTGACGCCTCAGGGCCGTGACCAAACCCAGTTTCAGAGCTTACTGTGCCAGAGTGCGCAAGGGAGGTGTGGCACCCTGTGTACTGCCACCCACAAAGCCACGACATTGTGACCCTTTCCCAGGAGATGTACCTAACTCATGAAGCACCTCTCAAGATTGCCACCCTGGGGGTTCAAAGTAACGTTCAAGTCGGACTAGAATTACGGATTAACTGGATATCACATATGTGAGGTTTCTCTGCTGCTTTGTTATGCTTTTTTTTTTTTAAATATTAGTGCTGTTTCCATAACTTAAAATGGTAAAAAATATGTATTTCTTGCTTATATGTGGGGCGTCTTATTTCATTTTCTGTTGATATAACCGAATGCCACAAGCCGAATAGTTTGTAATGAATAAAGGCTTGTTTAGCTCTTGGTTCTGGAAACTGAGAGGTTCAAGGTTGAAGGTGACAGGCAGTGAAAGTCTTTTTTATGATGGGAACTCTCTGCAGGGGCCCAAGGTGGCCCAAGGCTTTATATGGTAACAGCAGGACATCCACAAGATAGAGCCGAACTGGATTGTGTAATAGATCTGCTCTGAGACACCTTGTTGACACATTAAACCCAGGAGCCCATCACATCGTAAATGTCCCACCTGCCTACCTGTTCAATAGTAATTAAATATCAAAATGAGTTTTGGAAGGGACATTCAAACCACAGCAGGGGACAAGAACTATGCATTTTGCAGTTCTGGGGCAAACAGTTCTTAAACCCTCTAGGATGAAAGACGGCAACCTCTAAGCAATTCCTCTAAAACCACCTGGGGTCATGTCAGCTATTCAAGGTCACAGTCCTTATTCCTTCAAGCTTTAAATTTGGGGAAAAAGGGCTTTGTGTGTTACATTCACCACTGACTCACATTCGTAGGGAATTGTAGGCCTGGAAACTGGAAGAGCATTGCAGCTACTCCCCTCATTTTACAGATAAGAACCTAGTACCAAGGGTAAGTTACTCCCTCAAGGTCACATGCTAGTAATAGACTGTGATACTTGAGTGGGTTTGGGATATTATTTTTAGGCTGAAGAAATTCAGAATCCAGTGTTGGAGACTGTAAAAGAAGATGTACAGCGAGCCACCCACAGTCCTACGTTGTTTGTAGAAGGGCATTCGGATCCTCGCCACCTCAGCCGAATTAACAGCTGCTAACAGTTGGAGGCAACTGTCAGTTCTTAGAATTTTGAGCTTGCACAAAATCTCAGTTAATGACATTAGAGAACAGTTGCTCCTCCTGTCCCACCCATCATCCGTCAGAAGGTGACTGGGACCACCCCCTAACCACAACAGAAAGTGGAGTTGCAAGGAGGTTAACACCAACTTCAAAGTAGAGCAAGTTGGCATCTGGAAGAAAATTCTCCAGGGGACACAAGTGACCTTGTCTTTTTAAAGAAGGGACAGGGAAAAAAAGAGGAAAATATGGGAAAACAGGATAAAAAAGGCCCATGCACCTCTCTCCAGGGGGAAAATGTGGCAGTAAGAAAGAAAATGATAACTGAGCATCCGTGAAAGGATAAAGGCACTGATAATTACCTCCCAAGAGGGGACTCAAGTGGTGAGCGTGGGAGAGACTTTTTACTCTACTAAATAACCTTTTGCATATTTAGACATTTGAAGCTCATGAGTTTTTAATCTGCCTTAAACAAAAACATAATAAGGGAAATTTCCTTACAGTTATAACAATTTAAAAACAATCCTTGTGAAATGACAATTTTATCCACTCTAGAATTGGGACCTCATGGACCTTGTACAGAGATTCAGAGATGCTGTCACCGAGGGTGGACTGGCTCCAGTTGCACGGGAGCAGCTGGCTGCCACCGAGCATGAGCCACTGCATGCTCCTCATTCTCCTCCAAAGCTTCTTGCTGTAACTACTAAGCATCTCTCCAAAGCTAAATATCTCCTTTTTTTGGAAAAAGATTAACTATTGGCAAAATCCTATTTTAACAGCTATCATTACTCGCTGTAGTTTAATATAGCAAAGTTGCTGCCCTGGCCAACAGCCTACATAGCATGGTTTTGCTCATGTTTGTTGGTGTATGTTGTTATATATATAGAAGCAACAGTAAAGGTCTTTATATATACACACACTCATATATATGTTTTTTCTTACAAAGTGTGGTGGTGCATGCCTGTAATCCCAGCACTCAGAAGGCTGAGGCAGGAGGATTGTTGTGAGTTCAAGACTAGCCTGGGTTACAAAGTGAGCTCAAGGCCAGCCTGAACAGCACAGTGAGACCCTGTCTCAAAAACACACAAAAAAAGTTATGTATGTTTATATATATACATATATACATTCATATATATACATTGTTTTTATTTAAAAAGCATATATATGTGTGTATGTATACATCTCTATGCACACATATATATATGTAAAACATTTTTAAGAAAAAGATTTCATAGCATTTAAGGAATCAGATCAATTAGAGGCTGGTGCTAAATAGGATAAGAAGTAATTGATGCATTATGTAGGATGGGGTCCTCATAGCCCAAGTCATGGACCAATCCTGTACTTGGAAGCTGGCCACACCGAAGTGGGTGAATGGTGGCAAGGGAGTGAAGCTTCATCTGTTCTCACGGCCCATCCCCATCACCTGCTTTAAGGCCTGAGTTCTGCCTCTTGTTTGATCCAAAAAGGCCTTAGATTCTCACAGAAGCACAACCCCACCTATTGTAAACCGCACATGCACGGGACCTGGGGCCTGTGCTCCTTATGATAATCTAACACCTGATGAGGAGTGATGAATGAATATTGGGATCTTTAACATGTTTCAAAAATCCCAATGTCCATAGCAGATATTTTGAAACAGACTGAGCTAAGGCCTTTTTTTCCCTCCTAGTTGCGGCATGATCACCTATCTCATATTTCAAGAGTTTGAGCACTCATTGTTTTAACCACAAAAGACCCCTGAACTGGAAAGGAATGGATTTGTGAACTACTTGTCACAAATAAGCTAGGTGGAGTTTCTCTGTGCTAAAATAGAATAATGAACTCAAGATTGCAGACTACAGTGGCCTTAAAAGTATGCTTATGATAACTCCAAATCTCCATATGTTCTGGATTAAAGTCAAGACATCATATCCTGAGATTGCCACAAAAATACTGAAAACATGTTTCTATTTTCAGCATCCTACCTTTGTGAAGCAGAGATTTTTTGCAGGTTATCTGTCTCTGGCCAGAAAGGGTCATCTCCATTGAAAAACAAGTGCATTTGTAGTCTGCTAATACATCCATCTCATTTCACCGAGCCTGCATCTCCAGGGATACGCTCATAAAGTCTAGGTTGTGGACCTGCCCAACTGAAGTCCAAAATCTGGAAAGGACCTGTCACCCCAGAGTGGCTTGAGGTCAGTCAGGCAAGAGCCCTGAGGTCATTACCTCACTATAGGAATCACCAGTTCAACATGTTTGCCAAACACGGTGGTCACTTCACTTAGTGAATTTTTTATGTTGTGTTCATATACAGTACTTATACATTTGAAAATCTGAAGTTTGTTAAGTACATGTGACAACACTGAACCAAGAAAGGCCTTGGTAATTCTGCTTGTGAAAGCTAAACCCGAAACAGAAGGGACATTGAGCTTTTTCAAGGGAAGGAACAACTTGAAAGTATATTCTAAAATATACTTTTATTTTTTCTCCTCCAAGCTCTTAGGTGGTTAGGGTTTGGGTTTATATGAACATTTCGTGAAATAGGAGTTTTCTGGTGAGTGGTTGGACTTGGATGTTCAGGATCCCTGCAGCAGACGTGACACTGCATTCCAATCCCGGCTCCTGAGAGGCCCTCGGAGACTGCCCTGCTTGGTCTCCATGCAGAGTAGGAGGTTCTATACTGAGAACCTGCGAAGGGGGTCGTTGACAAATCGGTTTGTCCAAAGGAAGGCAACCATAGGAAAGAGCCATCTCATATAGATCAATCAGGATATTTTAGGGTGCAAACAATAAAATACTAGAACTGAACAGGGGTAAGCAAAATAACTTATCAACTTATAACTGAACACACTAATTCTGAAGTAGAATTGCCTTTAAACAAAGCTTTTCTGGTAGTTCACTCACAGGACTTTTCTCTCCATTTTTTCACCTGCGTTTTGGATACTGACATTTTCAATAGCCTCATCCAAGATAAATGCCAACAGTTCCCAAGGCACCATGCAGCCTAACCCCAGCCTAAACCTCCTTAGAAGCAGCATTTCGAGCTGCAGCCCTGAGATTTGGTTTGACTAGACTGACTTAGAACAAGTGCACACTCCTGTAGCCCTCGCTCTGGTCAGAACAAAGGAACGTTAGCCTAGGCTGGTGATGGCAAACCTTTTAGGGCTTTCAGTGATACAAACAGCCCGCTGCAGCAACGTGTGCCATCTTTGCCACCACTGACCTAGGCCATACTCTAAGCCTGTTCCCAGCTCACACGGAGCCCTGCTTGGAAATCAGAGCTACTAGGAAAAGGGAAGAAGACATAGAGGCTGTAGAGACAAAGGTTTTTCTGTCATTAAGTGAGGGACACGTTAAAAATAGAGCAGATGTAAAGAGGACAAGGTAGTTTTCTTTGAAGATTTGAAAGTATCATTTGGAGGAAGCATTAGATTTATTCTGTGTAAATTTTGTACTGGTGTTGAAGTTCACAGAGAGGCAGATTTTGACAAAATTGAAGTAATTCATCCATAAGGGAAAAAAACTACAGTTAGGACAGAAGGGTATAAAATGAAATACGAAAATCTTCCTCCTTTTTCCCATTTCCTTTCTTCCCTCTCACTTCCCTCCATCGATACTCCCTAGAGAGAACCCCCGAACTATTTAAAGAAAACCTTACTCAAGGTTAGAGATTCCCGTAAGAACAGGGCTATATCTTGAAGATTTGAGGCCACATTGCTTCCAGCAGGGTACCTTGAAGGGGATTTCTATGTTACATAGGAAAGGACTAAGGAACTGTAAAATACCTGTGCCGCGTATTTGCAGCAGAGTGATTTAAGGAAGAAAGGAGTTGGAAAGAAGAATTTAAGACATTTAGGGGCAAATGCTGTTCATTGATAGGATAAAAGAATTATAAAATCCCTTCTTCCTTAAAACCAGAGCAGTAATGGCAGATGGAAGGACTAGGTAAAAGATAAGGATGGGATTTAAAGGAATGGGATAAAAGACACTTCAACCAGAGAGCACCTTGTGTAGGAATCAGCAGAATACACAAGAGAGGAAACAGCACTTACATGCTGGTGACCTGTAGAAAGACTGATTTGGTTGAATGTTGTTTAGGCCTTCTGTTTATACATTAATAATCAAAGTTTTTCCTGTCTATTTTTTTTTTGGTACCAGGAATCAAACTCAGGACCTTGTGCTTACCAGGCAGGTGCTTGTGCCACTGAGCTATACCCCTAGCACCTCATCTGTTCTAAGCTAACCTCTTGAGGTGATTTCACAGCTGTACCTGCTTGAATTTATTTGTGATATGTCCAGGAAATAATTGCTTTCACATACTGTTTCTAGTGTCGTCAGAACCATAAGCAAGTAATATATCCTAAATTTGTCCTTTCAAAGACTATAAGCATAGTCAAAAGGAGATTATAAGCCAGGCATGGTGAATCATGCCTGTAATCCCAGCTCTCTGGGAAACTGACACAGGAAGTTTGAAAATTTTAGTGACTTGTTAAACCGTGTCTCAAAAATTTAAAAAAACACTAGAGATCTACTTGAATATTACTGCCTTGGGTTCAATTCCAGACAGACAGAGAGGGAGAGAGAGAGAGAGAGAAAGAGAGAGAGAGAGAGAGAGAGAGAGAGAGAGAGAGAGAAAGAGAGAGATTATGTCCCATCCAAGCCTAGTAATAAAATGAATCTTAAATAAATATGTATCTTTTAATGAATTTTTTTAAATGTACTACTTAGCATTCAGACCATCTCATTTAATGGAAATTTCAACAAACTAGATGAAAATAGACCTGGACACATTAAATAACTTGCTCAAAATTAAATACCCAAGCAGTAGTAGAGTCAGAAATGAGACCTGCTTCTATCTAACCAAACACATACCTCTTCCACATGCCCCTGCTTTTATAGAGTGTTTATGTATAGCGAGAGCATGTGTGCAGCACAATCTTGACATAGAATTTCGATTATTTTCTTAATTATTTTTGCTCATAAAAACAAATTTACCCTCATAAGAACAAATTTATTGTAAAGAAATAAACATGGCTACTGGATTTTCAGAGAAGCTTTGAAGTTCTTTGACGCTGACGCATGCACTCTGAGAAACAGCCTTCTTACTTTCCCTTTGTGGGGGTTTGTTTCTGAATGAGTTATATGGCAATGACACATTTGATTGTTATTGCTGAGGTTTGTTTTGAAACGTGTATTGGAGCCTTGTGAACTCTGCAGTTCCTATGGGCACACAGTTTTGTCTTAATGACTGTTAAATGATGTATTTTTCCAGCACTCAAAAGAGAGCAGGACTCCTTTCAACAACACGTCTCCCTTTTCAAAAACGTGCTCCATTTTTACGCTAAGCTAGGCATTCCCCATTGTGTTCTTAGTTTCCCTTTCAGTTTAGCAAGAGGCTCCTAGTGGACACATAGGCCAGGAGTTTTGCTATTATTAGCTCTTCAGAGGCTGGCTTCCACCACACGAAGCAGTCACACCTGCCTGGCCCCATTCTTGGGGCACCTTCGTTTCTACAATTTGAGTTTGTGTTCTTCACTCACTTGTTTAGTTCCTGTTGTGGCCACATGAAGTTCAGAGGGGACAGAAACCTTATCTGTTTTCTTCACTGTTGTGTTTCCAGGAACTTAGCGTGGACCTAGGATGCGAGGCTATGAATAAACATTTGTTGAGTGACTGAAGGAATACATGGAAGTCTCCAGAACTAGCACTGCCTACCACATGGTGGGTGCTCTAGGAGCCTGTTCGTAACGAATGACTATCATCAGAAAGAGTCAGGGAGGGAGGCAGGGTTTGATTTGGTCCTACGGTGGAGCATCCAACATTTTGTCTGTCTGGACAGACATTTTTCTGGCCCATGGTCCTGAAGAACACATGGGCTCCTCATCATAAAGAACTTCAGGGAAAAAAGCCTGTGGCCCAAGTCAAGTCAAGCAATGCATTCCCTGGGCGCACTGATTGGCCCTGCATAGGCTCAAGGGCTCGGCCAGGCAGGTCAATGTTTTTTGCCAGTACTTTTCAAATACGAGTTGGAGAAAGATTTTTTCTTTTTACTGGTTGGGGATCAGCAAAGATATGCGCCTAAGACAGCTCTATCTCCTACTCCCAGAGAGCATGACGCCAACAGGCAGCAATGTCAAGGCAGGCGATGATGAGAGCCCCAGTGGCCAGGGGCCAGCGGATGCGTCCTCCTCAATGCTTAACTGTTCAACTTCAGTTCTGTGAGCAAGTCTAATGTGCTCTCATGAGTAACCCCTAAAAAACAAAAAGCTTAAGCAGATAAAGGTGAGTTTGAGAATCCAGACTAATACAAATGCAGGTGGGTATTTGCAGAAGCACAGAGGTTGGATTATATATGATCATTACTCATCCCTTAAAAGTTTATAACCTCCAGCCAGGTGTGGTGGCACACACCTGTAATCCCAGCACTCAGGAGGCTGAGGCAGGAGGATTATTGTGAGTTTGAGACCAGCCTGGGTTACAAAGTGAGCTCAAGGCCAGCTTGAACTGCACAGCAAAACCCTGTCTTGAAAAAAAGACAAAAAAAGAAAAAAAAAAAGTTTATGACCTTCAGTCAATTCTTCTTACTGCTTTCTTTAGTGTGATTCTTATTTTTACAGTTAGCTTTTGCCATTGAAATAGGAAATAAAATGGGATAACATGAAAAAATTCTGAAGAAGTAAAGCTAAGTAAAAAAAGAAGGATATGACTACACAGCAAAAGCACGATGAGACAGGATAGTGACAGAGTGAACCTACACAGACTTTAGAGCTAAACGCTTTGATTTGAATCCAGTTTCAATTTATGAGCATGGCTGTGGGTGTATTGCTCAGTATCTTTGTGCTTTTGGTTTTCTCCTCTATAAATCAGGAAAATATCTCTAGGGTTGTTGAAAGATTAAAGATAAGATTTTTGGCACAGTGCCTGGCATTTAATAGGTGTTACTTTTTCTTCATGTTAAAAAAATACATTGTATCAAATGTAAAAACAATAGAAAAAACACATCTAAATGTTAACAGTAATTGTATTTGGATTTATTCAGCAAACATTTACTGAAGATTGACAATATCCAGGCACTATGATTACAACTGTGAACAAAATTGACAAAATCCATTACCTCTTAGAGCTTAGATTTTTGTGACGAGAGAGAGAGACAATAAACAAATAATTTAATAGTGCTTCATAAATCCTAAAGTACTACAGATGGAGATTACCTGGTATTTGTATACATAGAGGTGGATGAGCAGTTTTAAATCAGATACCCCGAAAAGCTCACCAGGAAAGTGATATTTGAGCAGACCTGAAGGTGAAGAAGGACTGTAGGACTATGGATAACTTCCCTTTCGTTTTCCCTTATGTTTACTTTTCCAAGTTTTAAAATGAGTAATTGCAAACTGATTTTATGCTTTTTATTTTGGAAAATGAGTTAATATTTTCCAGTTGTATTAAGGTAAAATTGAAAAATAAAAATAAGTGTATATTTAAGATGTACAATGTGATGATTTTATATATATATATACATATTATATGTAATTACCTTAATCAAGCTTGTGCTTTCAATGCCTCACAATAGCTATCATTTTTGTGTATATGAGAACACTTGAGATTTGTTCACTAAGCAAATTCCAGCTATACAGTACAGTACAGTATTAGCTGTAGTCACCATGCTGTACATTAGATCCCAAAGACTACTTATCATCAGAAATACTGAGATTCTCTTCTTTTTTAATGGTTGAAAAATATTTCATTGTGGAGATATATATATATATATATATATATTTTTTAGACAGGGTCTCACTATGTTGTGAGAGCTGGCCTTCAACTTGTTTGTATAGCCCAGGCTGGCCTTGAACTCAAGGTGATCCTCCTGCCTCAGCCTTCTGAGTGCTGGAATTACAGGCCAGAGCCACCACACCTGGCTTATTCATCTGTTTATAGACACTTAGGGTGTTTCCATTTCTTGGCCATTGTGAGTAATAGTGCTGTGAACACAGGAGTGCAGGTGTCTCTTTGATACATTGACATACTGGCATGTTCCCTTCGAATATATATCCAGAAGTGGGATGCTAGCAGCTCTATTTTTAATTTTTTGAGGAGCCTCCATATTGTTTTCCATAGTGACTATACCAGTTTACATTCACACCTACAGTTAAGGAGTTTTCTTATTCTCCACACTCTTGTGTTTTTGATATTAGCCAGTAAGGTGATATCTCATTGTGGTTTTAATTTGCATTTCCTTGATGATTATTAAGCATTTTTTTGTATAACTCTTGGTCATTTTTTATCTTCCTTGAGAAAATGTTTTTTCAGGTCCTTTGTCCATTTTTTTTTTTGAGCAGGATGTATTTATTGAGAGAAAGAAAGCGCCTGTCAGAGAGACAGAAGGGGTCCCGAGTGGGTTGCTGCTTTGTCCATTTTTAAACTGGGATAATTGGTTTTTTTCTGCTATTGAGTTCTATGAGTTCCTTATATTTATACTTTATTGGATATATGGTTTGCAAATATTTTGTATATTAACCCCTTATTAGATATTTGATTGGTAAATATGTTCTCCCACTCTGTAGGTTGCCTTTTCATTCTGATTTTTTTTTATGGTGTAGAAGCTTTTTATTTTAATGCAATCTCATTTACTTATTTTTGTTTTTGTTGCTTGTGCTTCTGGTGTTGTATTAAAAAAAAATCACTGCCAGAATAAATGTCAAGGATATTTTTACCTATGTTTTCTCCTAGAACTTTTATGATTTTTAAATCTTATAATTAAACCTTGAATTCATTTTGAGTGAATTTTTTGTGTATGATGTAAGGCACTAATTTTATTCTTTTACATGGAAATATCTTATTGAAGAGACTGTCCTTCCTCTATTGTATATTCTTGGTGCCCTTGTCAAAGATTAGTTGACTACACAAATAGAGTTATTTCTGGGTGTACCATTGCTCTATGTCTGTTTTTATGCCAGTACCATACTGTTTTGATTACTGCAGGGTTTTAGTATCATTTAGAATTAGAAAATGTGATTCTGCCAGCTTTATGGTTATCATTCAAAATTTCCTTGGCTCTTCATTTTTTTTCATGGTTCCATATGGCTATTAGGATTGTTCTTTTTATTTGTGTGAAAATACCATCAGAATTTTCATAGAAATTGCATTGAATCTATAGATAACTTTGGGTAGTATGGGAATTTTAGTAATATTCATTCCTCCAGTTCATGAATTTAGAATAACTTTGCAAATATTTGGGTCTTCACTTTTGTATGTGTGTGTGTGCTGCTAGGGACTAAACCCAGGGACTTTGCACTGAGCTACAGCAGGCGCTTTTAAAATTATTAATTTTCAGACAGGGTCTCACTAAGTTGCCCGGGTGGGGCTCCAACTTGTGATCCTCCTTCCTCAGGTTCCTGGAGTGCTATGTGTATACCACCACTCTTGGATTTTCATCGGTGTTTTGTAGTTTTCAGTGTATAGTTCTTTCATTTCCTTGGTTAAATTTATTCCTCAAGTATTTTTATTCTTTTTTTTTTTTTTTTTTTCGGCACTGGGGATTGAACTCACGACCTTGCACTTGCCAGGCAGACGCTTAGACCGCTGAGCTAGATTCCCAGCCCTATTTTAGAGACAGGGTTTCACTATACCGTTCAGGCTGGCCTTGAGCTCACTTTGTAGCCCAGGCTGTTCTTGAACTCACAAGGATCCACCTGTCTCAGCCTCCCAAGTGCTGGGATTACAGGCATGAGCCACCATGCCCGGCTTTAGTATTTTTATTCCTTATGATTGAAAGGTTTCTTCCCTAGTATAAATTACTGGACATTGTGGTGGTGGTCTACCCTGACCACTGACCACCACCTCCTCCTTCCCCTTCAGCCCTGATTACAGCTTCCCTTTTCCTTTCTCAAGCGCATGAAGGGAATTCCAGTCAGTCTCTTGTGCATCATCAATGCCCACCCCAAGCCCTGCTTCTGGTCAGAGGTCATATTACCCACCCCCATATCTGGTAGAGGAGATAGCTCATCACTGCAAGCTGTGCACTCCTCTCCACATCCTCAGTAAAGGCCTCTTTCTCTTTCTTTCTGCTTCTCTATTGCACCAGAAAATCCTAACAATGATGCTATTGGAAATGAAATTGTTTTCTTAATTTCTCTTTTAGATCACTTTTAGTATATAGAAATTGAACTGATTTTTGTATGTTGATTTTTGATTCTGGAACTTTACTGAATTTATTATTTTTGACAATCTCTTTTTGTTGCTATTGAGTCTTTCGGGTTTTCCATATTTAAGATCTCAGAAACAGAGACTTTAATTTCTCCTTTATCAATTTGGATGGCTTTATAAAACAAAACAGAAGAAGAAAAAATCAATTTGGTGCCTTTTACTTCTTTTCTTGAGTCAGTAGTTCTTATTTTGACTTCCTTTGCAAATTTTCTGTTCACTTCGGTGACAGTTTTAGTTCAGAACCAGAATTTTTATCACAACCCATAATCAAAACATACAATTAAACTAAATACGGTAGTAACATTCTAACTAAAATGAATAGTCATAATAAAATATGATTATAAAAATGTTGAATTACAGTTGGCAGAATTAACCTTGTAGTTAGTCTTGCCACAAAAGCAGACTTTTCTACCAGTTAGAATCCTGAAAAATGTTTCTTAGTCTTAGAAACAGTAGTATTAAAATAAAAGTAACAATAGTTTCCTGTCACTATAATTCAGTGAGAATAAGGGAGGGAGAAAAAGAAAAGAAATTTAAAAAGTATAAGCAGAGTAAGGGAGAAAGACACTATCTTAGCTAAGAACAAAATCATTTACCTCAAAATGTCTCCTGTGGGGCAGAGGTCTAGCTCAGTGGTGACTAACATGCACAAGGCCTTGGGTTTGATCTTCAGCAGTGCAAGACACACACACACACACACACACACACACACACACCCCTACTGTAATGTTTTTTCTTTGTTTTTTGAAGTGCTGGGGATTAAACCCACGACCTTGTACGTGCTAAACAAGTACTCTATCACTGAGTTCCACCTCTAGCTCATACTGTGGTTTTCTAATCTATGTAGGTATGGCTATAAATTAAATAAGACACTGTGTGGAAGTGCTTAAAACGGTACAAAGAAGGCGCCTGATGCCTGTTTATTACATCTTCATCAGAATCTACATTTGAACAGATGGTAGAAAATTTGTGAATGACAGCACTCATCAATTCTGCCTTTTACAAAAATCTCTTTTGTTCATTGATTTAAGAGCATCAAATTCAATAGAAATTGTTTTGTTGATTGAGCACCTGATATATGTCTTTCATCATATATATTTTTGAAGCCTCGTATTAATTAGCACCCCTCTACGTGCCTCTTCTCTTCTTAAACCTCAGAGGAGAATCTACATCGGGATGCTGACTTTTATAGGTTGGGATGTATTCATAAAGTGCATGGTGTGCTCAAATTCATGTCACTTGCACAACCTGTACAAAAATGTTCACACATTTAAGAAGCAAACTAGATCATTTGAAGGGCAAGGAGAAACAGTTCCAATCCACAATTCTATGTTTTGCTTTGCAGAGCCTGCACATATATCTGCAGATCATAAAGTGTTCGTGAACGCTTAACACAGAAAACTCCCTTGGGGTAGCCAAGTAACACAGCCTCCTCTACCCTCTCACCCCCACCCCATGCTAGTACTGACTTAGAGAACTTCCTTGAGCTGCCATTCTGCTTCTGAGTCTTTAAATATCATCACTGGCAGCAGTGGACTCTCGCTGAGGAGGGAGGACCTCGCTGACAACACCATGCTGTCCAAGAGTACAATTTCTGGGTTCCCCCATCATAGCACGGAATATTCAGCTAAAGTTGGCAGAAAATGTCAGCGAACTTTTTTTTTCTCTGTTTTTCCCTGTGGGAAGACAATATGGTAACACCACTGATTTTTAGAGTTGGAGGACTCCATCACCGAAATCTCTGTAAAAAAGTAACATTAAGAATCCCTAAGGACAACAGGATGGTGGGAAAGTTTGAAACCAAAAGGGCTGTTTTTCTTCAAACCCTGCCTTCACCTAGAAAAACTAAAAACTTAAACAAAACTTAAATCAAGGGGCTTAGACACTGACTGATCACCCCATGAGTCTTGGAATGAGGAAATGGTCTGGACTGATTCAGTTGAAAAATAAGAGTTACTGAGGTTATTTCAAGTCCAGCCACAATTCAGGATGAGTCTATGTCTGGTGAATGTTCTTTTTAAAACTTTTTTTTGCATATGTATATGTGTAATATAAAATTACCTGTTTTCATCATGTCAAGTAAACAAGTCAGGGGCCTTTGTTGCATTAATTACACTAATAAACGAATTCATTTTGTTGTTCATTCAGCAAATCTTAGTTAAGTGCATGCTATGGAGCAGGCACCATTGTCAATAAAACAGACTCGCTGACTGCATGGAGCTTGCTTTATTCTAACAGAGAGAGAAGTAGAAAACGAACAGAAAACATAATAAATAAACAGATTGTGTGGCACACTACCAAGTGATAAACGCTATGAACCTGGGCACAAGTGCCCAACATCTGAAGGCTTCTGTCTCTGTCCAGTAGTCAGTGACCTTTGTTCATCTCCTACCTCTCCCAGAGCCCCACCTCCAGTGACTCCTAGTAAATTCAGCAGAGTTCACTGGTTACTAAATACTCAGCAAACTTTGATGGCAGTAGAGGCTGTCAATAAAAAAGTGTAAAGGTCTTGGTCACACCTAAGTAGTGTGCTTTTCCCAAACAACCTTCACTTAGAGAATAAGTCTCAAGACACAGAATTCCAACAGAAAGAAATGCTTTCTTCACCAGTAATGCGATTAGTTTTGTTTTTTTTTTTTAAAGTAAATGTTACACAGAAACGTTTGCACTCTGAAAATTCTTCCACCTCAAAAGCTTAAAGTTGCTAAGAAGGGAAGAGATGAGGAATAAAGCAGTCTATTGCACTCGGCAATGACGATGGAAAAGGGATTCTGAAATGCTGTCTTTCGTTGAGTGCTACGATGCTGCCAGATGTTTCCTGTAAAACACTGTGCTTTTACTTAGGCTCTTTCATGAAAGCTGCAAGGAACACATTTGCTGTAATAAAGTTCACTGTAAGCAAATAAGGGGAGGAAAGCAATGAGTACACGACTGTGAAACTGAACCACACCCACCGTGATCAAAATGAACCTTACTAGTGCGGGGCAGATGGACATCTGCGCCTCTGATAGTGAGACTGAAAACGGCATGTCATTACTACTGTCAAACCCAACCCAAACGCAAAGCTCTAGGAAAATACCCAGCAAAATCAAATTGAGGGACATTCAATCAAATAACTACTTGATTTCTTTAAAAAGATAGCAATGTCATGAAAGATGAAGAAAGGCCAAGGAAATGTTCTCCATTAAAGGAGACTAAAAAGTGTCTAGGCATTCCTGTTTGCTTGGGACTGAATGGCTTCCCGCAATGGAGAACTTTGAGTTTTAGAACCAAAAAAGTCCAGATAAACAGGGATGAGTTGGTAAGCCCGGTAGGGAGAGACGACAATTAAATGTAGTGTAAAATGTGCCATCTTGGACTGGATTCTAAACTAGAGGACATTATCGGAACAGTTCACATAATTGGAAGGTGGATTTCTGAAATATGAGATAAAATAATGTTAAGTGAAATGAATTAGACACATAAGCTTAAATATCACATGGTTTCTCTTACATGAGATACTGAATAGATAAATAAAGTGCAAAATAAAAGACAGACGATAGAGGGAAAAAAAGAGAAAAAAGTTATCATTGTTCAGGATGGCCAATGTATGTAAAAGTGTACCTTGATTTAGTATAATTGTATTATATGGGTTTTTTTTAGGTTTGCTAGTCTGCTCTTAATTTGTATTTATGAAAATTAACTTGGTAAGAATTTTAAAATAAATCTGATGCGGGAAAAAAATGTGTTATGTACATGTACCAACTTCCCACAATAAATGTAATCATTATGTACTGCAAATATGCACTAACAAAAAATAAAAGTTAAAAAATATGTGATAAAATATACTTAGCAATTTACCATCTTTCTATTTTCAGGGGTATGGTTTAGTGGCAGTAAGTATACTTAAAATGTTGTAAAACCATTATTACTATTCATTTCCAGAATTTTTTTATCTTTCCAAACAGCAACTCTGTGTCTATGAAATAATAAATTCCTATTCCTCTCCCTCCTCCCAGCCTCTACTAATTACCATTCTACTTCATGTTTCTAGGAATTTGCCACAGTACCTTTATATGAGTGAAATCACATAGTACTATATTTGTTCTTTTGTGTCTTGCTCACTTCACTTAGCATAATATTTTCAAGGTACATTCATGTTGTAGGGTCAATTTTTTAAAAGGCTGATTAATATTGCATGTATGTACCACATTTTGTTTATCTATTCATCTCTTGGTAGACACTTGAGTTGCAGCTAGCTTTTATGATTGTTAACAATGCTGTTTTTAGTACTGGTGTAGAAATGTGAACTTTGAAATAAAAGTAATTCATCAATGTAAAATTTCCTAAATTTGATACCCGTGGCTGTGTGAGAAAATATATAAAGAGATGCACATTAAAATATTAACAGGCAAATGGGCATGATGTATACATCCTATTAGCAAATGCTTCAGGAAAAAATGAGAAAGAAAACAATAGAAAAGTAGATGAGTCTGAGTAAAGTATATGAGTTCTTTGTATTATTATATGAGTTCTTTGTATTATTCTGAGTAAAGTATATGAGTTCTTTGTATTATTCTGGCAAATTCTGTATGTTAATATTTTTTTTAAAAATGAGAAAGTAAGGAAGAGAAGCATTTCACTTCCAATCTCCAGTCTGGAATGGGTTCCCAAGCTTGAGACATGAGCACCCAGCTGGACATCTCAAACGAAACATGTCCATATCGTCCATGTCATCCTCCCTCCCCCACCATGTTCCCTTTCCCTTCATTGTATATTGGTTCCTGCCATCACCATCCATCTGGAAAGTCAAGCTGGGAGCTAGCAGTTATCTAACGTGTCTCATCCATTCATTTTTACATCCATTTGGTCAACCTTCCTCCTCCTCTCCACCCTCATTGGCACTTCTTGGTTAGGTCAAGGAGTATAATTTCTGTAATTACACAATAATTTCTTGCCATTCCATTTAAGGTGGTCTCCTTTTCTCTAGTCTTGTTTTTTTTTTTTTGGACTCCTCACAAGTCTAGGCATCACTTTGTTGCCCAACTGACCTTCCAAAAGTGCTAACATATTTTTTGTTCCTTGTTGAAAGCTCTTTGATGGTTCCCCACCACTCTGAGAAAAACAGCTGATCATGAGAGCTAAAGTCTAGCTTTCTTTGTCCTATTGGCTTATTTTGCATCCATTCCTGACTCTTTCCCAATCTCACCCCAGATTCTGGTGTTTCCACCTATCTGTGGTTCCCAAGCAATGCAGATGCTCTCTACCTCAATGACTTTCACTCCTGCCTTGAGTATATTTGCTTTGGTTCTCCATGGATGCCAGAATCCTCCCCCTCTGTCTAGTATAACTGTAGTGTCCTTGGCCTTGGGGCCCTCTCTGATGCCCTGCAAGGCTTTGCCGGCATCCTGGGCTTGCCGAGCAAACCATGTCGTCTGTTATTTGGGTTGTTTTGGTCATGAGCTAGTTGCTAGCAAGAACTTTGTTTTGTTCATCTCTGTAAAACAAAGAAGCAGCCCAGTGCTTGCCACGCTATGCACTGACCAAACATTTCTTGAAAATGAATAAAGATGAACTCTCTCTACAGCCTCTGCCATGTTTTTAATGACATTATAGTGATGATGCTAAGTAATTCTTACAAATACTGTTGTTGAGAAGTCCTTACAACCAGAGGACTATTGATAGGCCAGATGCACTTTGTCTAATTCTGCTCCCATGATTCCTTTTTTCCATTGTTCCCTTTTCTGTGTGGCTCCTATAACATGAAAATAAGAGAACATTTCCATCTGCTGTGGGAAACATCCAAAACTTCTCCTACCAACAGATCCCTGTTAAAAAAAAAAAAACACACACACACACACTAGAAAAGAAGGCAAGAAAACAATGTGGATCGTGTTTATTTTATTTAAACCCACTTTGTTGTTCTCACTGTCCATCTGTGTAGATTTTGGGGCCTTAGGGAGAAAGGCCATAGCCTTCTGTTTCTTGCTTTGGGTGTAAACATGCCTGGAAGCATGGGGCTGGGCTCGTCTCTGAGGTATCCTCTAGGTCACTCTTTCCAGTGCAGAGTTCCAAAGCCACCACATGAATTCATCTCAATATTCCCTTTTGGTATTAAGAACAGAGTGATGAACAGGATGTAACCTGTCTGGACGAAGATCACAAATTTTACTTTGTTCCTTGTACCGTCTTCTGTTTTCTCAGTTTTTGCTTGACATAAGTGAGAACTAGCCATTCCTAAATTACAGAGCAATTACTTTTTTGATACTGGGGAAAGGACCCAGGGCTTTCACACTGAGCTACCTCCTCAGTCCTTCTTTTTTTTTTTATTTTGAAACAGGAGCTTGCTAACTTGTGCAGGATGAGCTCAAACTTGTGATTCTCCTGCCTCAGTCTCCCAGAGTGCTGGGATTACAGGCTGTACCACCATACCTGGTCATCATATAGCAATTTCTATACAAAGAAGTTCACCTCCATGTAACTTGGGAGAACTATTCTTATTAAAGAGGTTTACAGCCCAGAAATGGGGGCTCCAGGAGGCAACATATTTTTTATTTGGAATAAACAGACTGTGGAGGACAAAAGCCTTTTGGGGTTTACTTTTTTCATATGTAACATGAGAGTGATGTTACCTCCTTCACGTGTGAGGACTCACTGAGCAAAAAGAGGTACCCAGCAGAGAGGTGGGGACTCAGTGATGTAAACCCACTAGATGTAATTCCCTCTCCTTTTTCAGCAGAAAATTGGAAAGAGAGGAATAAGGTAGTATAAGCTCAGTGTTCCCACTGTCCATGGCAACGCTGTGGTGTAGGACACAGGAGGCATAGTGGATGAAGTTTTTTTTTTTTTTTTAAGTGTAACAGGTAACTCAGTTACAGGCGTGGAAATGTAGTTACCCTGAAGTCTTCTTTAAAATGTTGCTTTGGTGCTACACAGTGAGAGGTCGCTCTCATCTTTGAGAGGAGGTGGGAGTCAGGCAACCTTAACGGGTTTACCTTCTAATTAGTCACTTGATCTCCATAGAAAAAATGGTTAGATCTTTGTGGTTTTCCGTACTTACCTAGGTCATTTCTAGATTTTTCTCACAGTCAGTCGATTCAGTACCACTGATACAAGTCCACAACATTTGGGATAAATAGAACTTTTCAGAAGGTTGTGTTTGTATCTTTAGAGCAAGGCTACAGAGTAATTGAATCATAATCATTACACTTCCTAAAGCAGTGTTTTTAAGGCAGCTAAACCAGGGAGGTGATTTATTTGAAATTCTACTGTGGTCATTTTTCAGTGATTAAAATGTACCATTTTCCGAGCAGCATTGCAACTGTGATTTCAGGAAGCCTCTCTTCCTGTACCTTCGGACGAAAACAAATAATCACTGGATTCTTCAGTAACAAACAATTACTCCTCGAACACTGAGTGATTGTCAGTGAGGTCAAATTGGATGGGCTCGTTCTCAGATTCTGTTGTGACTTCTAGTTTCTGAGACATAGCCCAAGATCTAAGGGGTTTCTTCCTGGGATTTCTATTGGACTATGGGGAAACCTAATTGTAGAGCCCTTTATCTTTGTCCGAGGCTTTGCCTGAGTACTAGATTCGTGGCGAAACACTTCTTTATTCCCAGCTTCCGTCACTACACAATGGCTTCATTGACACTTTGATATCCATTGAGAAAAGTCAGGTCCCCATCAAAAAACTCTTCTATGTGATATATTCAATGTTTGCTCTGATCTGCCCTTTTCCTACCTATTCAATGTCAGTTTCTTTTTGCATTTATAATTTGCTCTCTGAATCTATCAGATCAGAAATTGCCATGCAAATTAATGTGTCCACAGTTGTGTTTTGACTGTGTTATTTCCCCACTTGTTAATCCTTTATTTCCTTTTCACCCATCCAAATCTTTCCAGCTCTTCATAGCCCAAATGGATCCCTCCCATTAGAGTACTAATACACATTATTCTTCAAGCTCCCTTAATCTCTTTATTATTAATGGTTGATATTCACTCATTCTATTTTTTTTTTGAGACAGGGTTTCGCTATATAGAGCAAGTTGGCCTCAAATTTGCAATCCAACTGCCTCAGCCTCCTGAGTGTTGGAATTACAGGTATGTGCCATACACCTGGCTTGTTTTTTCATTCTTTCAACAAATATTTACCTAGGACCCACTATGAGTCAGTCACTATTCAGGTACTCAGGATACCATGGTGAGTAAAGACAGAGTCTTCATTCTTGGAAATTTTATTACAGTTTGGGAGACAGTGTATAAGCAAGTAGTATAACTTCAGCTTATAAACAAGTACTACACTTCGGGTTGAGGAACGGACCATGAGGAAAAAAAATATTCACAAAACAAAAAGGTATGGTAATGGCTAGAGTGTGACCATGGGAACAGGGAGGTTTTCCTCCAACAGGAAGACATTTGGCAGTTGAACAGAGACTTCGATTATGAGACGAAATTAGCTATGAACCAAACACAAGAGAAGGATGTTCTAGGTAAAGAGGCTAGCAGGTCCCTGAAGCAGGAACATTCTAGAAAGATGAGGGGTGTTGTAGAAAGTGATGAGATTAATGTGGGACAGAGTATAGCAGCAGATGTGGTAGGATGGAGAGGATGTGGTAGAGAGCTGAGAGCCTGCAGAACTTTGAGAAAGAGTAGAATCAAGAGCAACTCCATAAAGCCAAGTGTGCGTGCAGGGATAGATGATGGTACCGTTTCTCGGTTGGAAATATTTAGGGGAGGAAATGAATGCAAGTGTGTGTAGCACTTGGGTTGCCAGATCTGGAAACAGGGTTCCTTTTTGGACATGTTAAGTGTAAGAGCCCTCTTGACATTCACATATAGATGAGTAGACAGTGTGCTATGTAAGTTTGTAGATAAGAGGTCAGGCTGTAAATGTGGAATCCATTTATAGCCGAAGGCCTGGCTGAAATCACCTAGGAAGACAATGTAGATTGAGAAGAGAAGAGGCTGGTGCCTTGGTGCCCACCAGCCATTAGAGGTCAGGAAGAAGGACCTAGAAGGGAGACTCTGGACTTGTGGCCACTTCGGTGTCCCATGCATCAGACACCCTGTAGCGTTGTGTGGAATCTAACAGCCTCACATGCGCCAGACTTGTCACAATGATGGGGGTTGCAATCTTCTTGTAAGCGCTCACATTTCTCCATGAGGGCAGCAGCAGAGATGCAAAGAGTTTTCTTAGAGGGTACAGTCTTGGCAAGGTCATTGTTTACCATGCACTTAGTGTTCCAATTTTTTTTCACAGAGTGGACACTGCCAGGTTCTCGGGAGAAAATGTGGCTACTCTCAAGGACTGGATCTATGAGTTCGTTAAGACTTCTCAGACCGACTTTGTTGGCAGTAAACAGACACAGAGAAAAATTACATGATTTATGCACAGCCTAACTGAGGCCACACTGCAGTGTTCATTAAAGCATGGGCCAAGGATTGCCAGCCTCTCAGTCACCTGCAATGTTGCTTTTAAAAATTTGCTAACATATGTTGTCTACTAAGTGCTTTACAAGTGGTAACGTATAATCATCAAAAATGCCCCATAAAATAGGCACTAATATCCCCACTCTATAGAGGAGGAACACTGAGACCTGAGAGCGTTTCAGAGGTAGGACAGTGGCAGACAGCCTGACTCATGAATCTGTGCTCTCCTGCGCAATGCCACACAGCTGCTGAGACAGAATCTGAGAATGGGACAGGAGAGTAGTCTGTGCTTAGAAAGTGCTCTGGGGCATGTTTATGCATATGAAAATTTGAGGATCAGAGGTTCACTGGATCTCAAATTTGCTCTTGGAAGCTCAGCTATATCTTCATATTTGTTCTATTAAATTCTTTGGCTAAGCCTCCTTCTTTACTAAATTCATTAGTTCCACAGACTGTTCTTAGTATATTTTGTTAAACACAGGTCGCGGTCTACTACATGCTTTGTCATTTACAGAGACAGAAAGCATATAATTGTACACTGAACCAGCTTGCATTGTCTAATATGTTGACAATAATTACCTAGCAACTTGAAACCTCGCACCATAGACACTGCTGCAGCCTATTCTCAACATGAATAATGTGTCTCCTTTCCCATGCTTATGATTTGCCTACTGAGATCCATAAACAATAATGAAACAGCAGCTGATGATGTACCTCTGTGGTTGAGAACATGCCTAGCATACACAAAACCTGGGGTTCAATTCCTAGGACCACATGGACACAAATAGTAGAAAGAAATCAAGGTATGGCCAGCATGGTGCACGAATGACTGCGTGGTGGTTATTTGCCTTGCTGCTTGAGGGGAGGTGACCCCAGGCACATCTCAGCTCTGCACTGTTGGGTTAGAACACGTAAAGCCTTTGGACAGAGAGCTGTCAAGAAGACAATGCAGTCTTTAATCTTCACGGATGATTTCAAAAGCTTATGGGGTGAAAGGGAAATAGTGATATTTTTAATGAGAAAAGGAAATAAATCTTTCTCAGGTAAGAAAAAGAAAGGAATGTGTTAAATACAAGACCTTTAGATCACTGGTGATAACATCTAGTACAGGCCTTTCTGTTGAGAAGGAATCGAGTCTTCCTGTCGTAGGTCTCCACCCAGACTGACACTACAATTTGCATCATTAGCATAGGAAGACTGGTTTCACCTGTTTGCAGCTGTTGAACTATGAGTCACCAGTTCAGAGGTTTCTTAAGCAGATTTCCCTGGCATTTTATCCTACGCACATTTTCTAATCCCACAATAGAAATCAACAAAGGCTATGCACCTGTTGTATATTGTCAGCCAAAACAAAAATCTGAAAACAATTTGGAATAGGAATGAGGCCATTTACTAGGTCTAGGGAGACTGAACATTCACACTGGGGAGACCATTCATGCTAGGGAGAACTGAAATCTGAGTCTTCTGAAAAGAAGGAAAAATAGCAAGGTGGAGAGTAGGGATAAGGGAGATTAGCAATGGAAAACTGGAAATTGAGATGAACTCCTAAGGCCTAGGTCCTTGGTGATAGGATATCAAGTTTAGCAGGCAGAGAGAGAGAGAGAGAGAGAGAGAGAGAGAGAGAGATAAAGAGAGAGAGACAGAGAAACGGAGAGATGGGGAGACAGAGAGAGAGATAGGGCATGGAGGGGAAGGAAAAGGGAGAGAAAGTAACAAAGGAAGAAATAAAGGCAGGTAGGAAGCCAAATACAAGATGCCAAATTAAATTTGAATTTCAGATAAACAGCAAAGGATTTTTTAGTGTTAAGTACCCCTCAGGCATTGGATGAAACAGACAAAAAATTAGTCACTGTTTATCTGAAATTTAAATTTGAGCATGGGTCATGTATTTTATCTAGCAATTTTACTTGAGTAGTGCCTTTTAATCTCAGTTTGAAAAAAATCCTTTTAGAAAACAGATGTCTTCAGGAAATTGGGTCAAGGATTCAACTACATAAATTCTCGCTAGTTATATTGCACAGTGTGATGGGATTGTATATTTATTTAATATTAATCAGCTAGCAATAGTAATGACTGACGTTTACTTTGATTTTGAAAAACTACCCATTTATTTATTTGGTATGACTAGGAATAAACTGAAAATGGACAACACTGATTCTAAGATTTATGGATAAGAAAACATCTATCCATTCATCCTTTTACTTGTTTTTGGTCTATCTTTCTCTGTAGAAGGGCTTGCTAGGAAATATATTTTATTACATTTTATTTTAGTAATTAAAAGAATTGCCACATATAGATACCCTGACTTAGTTTCTTAAGTAATTTGGTATGGTAATAATCTAAATTTAAAGAAGTAATAGACTCAGTCAAGATAAAACAAACTCCAAAAGAAAAAGCAGAGTCTCTATAGCCTTGAAACAACCACTTAACCACGATCTATGTGATCCTGGTTTGCCAGGAGGGCAGTGAACTAGCTCCACAATCAAACACAGAGCTGGAAACTCCAGGCTTAGACCTGGGCACTAGGCTGGCAGTGGGAGATAAAGGGGAGACATAGCATGAAGAAGAAATAAAGTCCCAAAGTGCAAACTCCAAGGCCAGAAGATAAAACAAGCGTTGGGGCCAGATAAGGGAAAGAACTTGATTTGATTCCTGCTTGGTAGGGAAAGAAGAGGGTGGCAGAGAAATGAGGGGTAAGGATGAGAATGAGGATGAGCCGTGCGTAGACTGACCAATATCTGAAGGGCTGTCAGGTAAAAGAAAATGTAGCTCATGTATCTATTCCAGAGGCTAATACAGCCGAGGCTAACAGACATCAGGAGACTAGATCTTGATACCATGTAGGCAAGAACTTTCTAAGTTAGGACTGACTGGGTTACAGTGGACTGCTACTGGAAATGCAAGCAGAGGCTGGCTGGCTGTCATCGGGCCCAGGAGAGAGGACTCCTGCCTTAGGGGACAACAGACCCAGATGCTCCCCAAAGATTTTTCTCACTTGTAAATGTGTTTCAACCCCAAAATGACAATAGGGGTCTTGTGTCTGTTATTGATGTTTATAGTGCCTAGAATAGTGCTTGATACACAGTAGGCCTCGGTAGAACTGCAAGGTCACAGGGCGTGCTTTTGGTGGAGCTGGTGCTCATTTGGCGCTTAACCTTGGTGTGACATGGAAGGGAAAGGAGTTAAAGCAAATTAGCACCTAATAGGCATGGGGGATACTACAGGGCTATATTTATGAGAGCCACAAATACATAACCCATCCATATCAGCCAGAAAAGAGCTAAATAGGAAAAAGTATACAATTTTTATTGTCAATCTAAAGAAAATAAACCAACATTTCTTTGGATCTCTTATTCCCAACAACCATTACAGTATTATCAGCTCCTCAAACTTCCCCCAACAGACCCTCGCGGCTCCTTGGGGATATTCCTCTTGTCTTCTGAAGCGTTGGCCGTAAGAGCGTATTTCCATTTGATCCTTTGCTCTTCTCCGGCTGTTTTCTCTCCTGCTTTGTCATGCTGTGGTAATGTTCTTTTTCCTGTCCGTTTTTTTTTTTTTTTTTTTTTGTAATATTGGGGATTGAACCCAGGGCCTTTTCATTGAGCTATGTCTCCAGTCCTTTGATGGACTGATTGATTAGACAGCATATTGCTAAGTCACTAAATTGCCTGCGCTGGGCTTCAACTTGCAATCCTTCTGCCTCAGCCTTCCAGAGTGCTGGGATTGTAGGAGTGCACTAGCAGGCCCGGCTGAATTCTCCGTTTGTATTACCTCCGGTGATGCTGTAGTTTCCACATACTCCATCAAAGGTACTGTCCTCCAGAATGCGATAGGGTTTTCCAGAGACACAGAACCAATAGCGTCTATACGCACACATGCACGAGCACACACACACACACACACACACACACACACACACACACACAGAATATGAGGGATTGGCTAATGTGACAGTAGAAGCTGAAAAGTCCTGCAAACTGCTATCTGTTACCTGGAGGCCCTGGAAAGCCAGCACGTGCTGGTAATGTCTCTGAGAACCCAGGAGCCAGTGGTATAAGTCCTTGTCCAAGTCTGAAAGCCTGAGAATTTGGAGTACTGATGTTGGAGCGAGTGGTGAGCATCCCAGGCTCAAGCAGAGGGAACGAATTCATCCTTTTTTGTCTGCTCTGCTCAGGTCCTCAAAGACCTGGAAGATGTCTACCTGTATGGGTGAGGCTGGGTCTTCTTTCTTCAATTAAAACGTAAACCTGTTCTGAAATACCTTACCAACACAGCCAAGAATCATGAGATAGCAGGATTCTGGGTATCCCCTGGCTTCAATGAAGTTCACGTAGAAAATTAACCACCACAGGCATCAAGGCTACCTCCGGCACTCACCAGAGATGCCCTGAGTAACACCAGCCTGAATCTGCACTCAAAATACTGGTGTTGAGGAAGTGAGTGAAAACCTTCAGGGAGAGAACAAGGACTCGGAGGGTTGCAGCAAGAGCAGAAGCCAAGCAGAGAGTGACAGTACCACCACAGGAGCATCCCGAAGTGTGTGGTGCACACTTATGATCCTAGCACTCAGGAGGCTGAGGCGGGAGGATTGAAAAATCAAGGCCAGCATGCACTACATAGAGAAACTCTATCTCAAAAAACAAAACAAACCAAAGCTTCTACATCACACAGTGGGAAAGATACGTACTCTAGAGCTAGACTGGGAGATGTGTTCCTTTAACCACTCTGTGCCTCAGTTTCCCATATGCAAAGCAAGATTAATGATACAGCTCTTGTGAAGAGGAAATGCATGAACACAGACAATGCTCAGCTCTGGGAGACCCTCCTCCTTTTTTAAATTGGAGCCAATTCTGAGGGCCAAAGACGTTCACTTCTCCTCTTTGGGCCCTTTTCCCATTTTCCTGGTTTTGTGCTATAGTCTTGCAAGTAAACGCTGACGCTGATGTAAGCCAAGTGACTTTCTGTTCCTATCAGGAAAGGAGCCTGACTGCTACATATTTGAGTTCTAAGGTGAATGCAACTCAGGTTCCCAAGTTGGAATCATCACCATCTAATTCGAGAAGCAATGAAGAATCAAGGTTAGGGGCGTGGCTCAGACAGAGCTCTTGACTAGTATGTCCTCAGGCCTGGGTTTCATCCTCAGCACCAAACAAACAAAAAAAGCAACACACAGTAACTATTCACATTTATCAAACACCACTTGTGGTATAGACCTATCACTCATCTAGGGACAAGGCAAACACTCATTACTGACAATGGATTATTTTAATATCTTCATACAACTTCAGCAGAAGAGATGATACTAGTCTCAACATTTAGAGATTGTAGATGTAAACGCTTTCTGGTCTGGGAGTCATGGAACATAGAGGGAATATGTGTGTCATCCACTAGAGACATTTAAAAATTCACATGAAAGTTAATTTTTTCTTTTCCCTGAATGGATTCTGCACTTTAGCCAACACTGGCCTTTTGTAATCTAAGAGGACCTCAAAGAGGGTGTTTAATGTCAAATATCTTGGGAGGAAATAACTTTCACAATTATGTTTTGAAAGCATGTTGAAAGAATCTACTCCACAGGCTATCAAAGGAGAAGTATCTGCTAGTGATGGAAATGTAAACCTAGCATTCAAGAGAGAGGTTAGGGAAATAGGTATATAGATTTTAAAGCCATTAGTATATGGCTAATAATTAAAGCAAGTATAGAGTGAAAAGACAAGGAAACAAAGAGGGCCTCTTCCCCCAAATCCACCATCATCTGTCTGAATTTAAGTGGTATAGGCAAAGGAGATTCTAGAAATCTGCATTTTATTTATTTATTTTTTCATGGTGCCTGGCAAGTACTCTACCATTGAGTTACATACACCCAGAGTACAATTCTTTTAAAGCATCTCAAGTAATCCTTATGCAAACAGAGGCTTGATCCCCACAGAATGGAGTGGGTATTTGAGTCAAGCAAAGGAAAGGATGTTGAAAAAGAAGGCATAGGCGGTATCTCCTGCCTAATGGTTGTTGCTGTTTAAAGCTACCATCCTACATCAGTTAGCAGTTTCTGGAACATAAGACCCAAGAACTATGACATTCCTAAAACCAGTGTAACCTCCAAACAACAAAAGCGAACTAAAGATACTTAATGGGATTGGTCACAGTGTTGGTTCTTGTCCTGGCACTGAACTCTGCATCACCAGCCCCGAATCCCCCCAACAATACTGGGGTTTGTGTAAGTGAGCAACTATGCCATCCTGCGTTCTGGAGATTTCTCAGTAGGGTTTTTTCCTTGCTTTGGTTAACCACAGTGCACTGGAGGCAGAGAATTGAGGTGATGACAGACTCAGAGGTGGTGTGAAGTAAAAGAACATGACTCAACAGAGAGTGGTAAATTGTCACTGAGGCATCCCACCCCCAGGTTGGCCTTCATACTGCCAGACGCGGGGGGAGGGAGCCTTCTACGTTCTCTGCTGGCAGGGAAAGGAAACCACACAGATGTGGACCAGAACCCAAGCACTGTGAGATTTGAGGGCACCAGAAAGCTATAGGCTTCTGATCTCCATATGGTCTTTCCAAAGACTGTTTACAACAGTTGTATGGGACATCAGAGCTGCCTGGAGTTCCAGAGTGCAGTCCTGGGTGGGCGTCAGGGACAGAGGGACAGGCCTCTCTTTGTGCCATCCAAAACAACCCCTCCCTCACAAAAGCTGCCACTGGCCTGGTCCAGACCCAGGGGCAAGGATGCGAGTCATACCAGTCCTAACCATGTCACTCAAACCACTTCTAGTTGTACTTTGCAGTCAATCCTGCACGATGTTTTGATTTTTTTAAACTTATGGCCATTTTGTAAGGACCTGCTTTTATGACACACAGCACTTTCGTTTCAATAATTCCATCTTTTCCCTCAGAGTGAATTTGGGAGTGACTTCGCAGACCATGATGCTGCTCAGGAGTAGCAAGTTGCTAGCACGCAGGACTGGTGGCGATTCTTGTCATGGTGTGTGGTGTAGGGAAGTGACTTCTTTGGGGTGGCTATGAAGGCCCCGGATTTGCTGTAATCCTGGGTTTGGCATCATTTTGGAATAAAAATGTTCATAACTTGACCCAGCATAGAACTGAAGCTGAGTGTAACATTACTGGAGTAGAGCCCGCAGTCCTTCCCTGTACCCTTTCCCAAGGGATCAAGTATAAATCTTAACTGGAGAATGACTTACACTTTTTCTTTAGGAGAAATGGGTAAGCCTGGGAAACCTTAGAATCTGTGTTTAGAGTAGTTATTTTATATATTGTGGGATCAGCGTCTTAAAATTCGTTAGCCTTTGCAGGGAAAAGTATCAGAGAGAGATGACGAAGCGTAAAGAGTACGGTGTGTGCACATGCTTATAAATGTCAGGCAGAAATGTATGTGCTTGTTTTTCATGCTCATCATAAACGTCTCCAAGATCACAGAAGTATTATCCTCTACAGACAAGCAGGGTTAACAGCTTAGATATTCTTGAACTTTCAGATACACAATCACATGGATGATCAAGAAACTACTTTCCATAAAAGGCTAGGGAATATATGAATCTCCGAGAAAACACATTCCTCGTGGGAAGGATGAGATAAATGCTTGTAATGGGATGCATTAAGCATCCTTAGAGACAAGATCCAAACAAGTCAAAATCAACAGCAAACTGGGAGGCGACTGTAGCGGCAGCTAGACCTCATCCTTGCGTCACGCCAGAAGCCGGGAGATTTACAGAGCTCCCCATGCAGGCGCATCTGTCCCTTCTTTAAATCCGATTTTCTTACCATCTGTTCCTTTACTCCAGCCTTGGCTGTAAATAAAGTTTGTGCACAGCGATGCACTGTGTTGCCAGGGAGCTCTCTGTGCGCCTCTAAAACAAAGTCAGTTCTGGGCTGAAAGTCTGTGGACTGCATTATTCTCCAGTTTCCCTAACAATATACATTGTGAGCGAGTTGAAAGTAATTTTAGAAATTGGATTTTCAACTTCATTTGGTTAACATGGTGTGACATAAGTATGTGGTTTTGAAAGTTCTGTAAGGAAACATCTAGATGAGCTGGGAGGATTTAGCTCTTAGAAAAGGATTTCCCCTGCCCCTAAGAACAGTAAGGACATTGTGAGGGGCGGTGCAGCGGCCGCGGTAAACGGGTCAAGGAGACACTGACCAGCAGCTGCAGTGCGAGGGAGCCCGCTGCCTCCACGGGAGTGGGGTGCAGGGCGGAACAGTGGGAGGTCACTTAAATACGTGTATCTGGGACTGAGCTCGTGGCTTTGAGAATGTTCTAGGACAGCCGACCTTCTGGCAGCTGGGGGAGGGATCAGTTGAACTCTGGCCTCCCACTGGGCCTTTCATAGCTATATAATGTTTATAATGCACTCTTCCTGGGAGAAACTTGGAGCACTATACGTCTTTGAATGGATTCAGTTAATCTTTTTACTGTCCCATGAGCAACCAGAGAAAGTAGAGAAGAGCAAAGAGGAAAAACAAAAAACAAAACCTCCACATTTAAATCAGTCACTACCATGGCAAAGGAGAAAAATAACATTTGCCCCGCTAAGCGTCAACAGGAAATGTAAACCTTGTGATTCTTCTCCACTGACTCCCAGAGTTCGGGCAGTGGCAGAATTCACTCCCAGAGTGTTTGTTTTGACCACTGCAAGTCATTGAGCACCCCAAGTCCCCCCACAGCGGGGACAGGCCTGAAGTGGACAAGCTCGTGCAGGACCTATAGCATGGTTAAGCGAATGAGTACACAGAGGATGACCGGAGCCAGGTTTCTAGCTGTCTGTCAGAAGGTAATTACAAATATAGAAAGGGGAAAACCTGGGGGAATAAACCTTGCAGTGTTAGACTGAGGTGGAGGAGTCAGTGTGACTAGGTTCATAGCTTCGTGAAGACATGGATACTGAAATAGTATATTGGGAACATATCAAAAGGATACAAGAGCTGCCTTCAAGGGACTCCCAATGGTCAAGTCTGGGCTCTCCAAATAGTGCAATAATTGATGGACACTGATTTTTATTTTATTGTATTTTTGTTGTTGTTGAGATGGGGGTCTTGCTGTGTTTCCTAGGTTGGTCTCTAACTCTTGGTGATCCTCCTGCCTCAGCATCCCTAGTAGTTGGGTCTCTAAGCATGTGCCATCAGGCCAGTACCAGTTACTGACACTAACACCATGAATAAAATAGGGATTCTTGAGTCTGCATTGATAAAAATTAAATGAACAAATGGAGTAGCAAGGACACCTGTATCTCACAGAGAAGCTGTAAAGTGTCTGCTCACAGATACTTAGGAGAGACTTGAGGGAGAAACCTGTAAGGCATCATCTTTACCAACTGTGAAAATTAAGAAAACAGTAAGACAAACTGGTACCATGTGCCTCCTGATATGATGAAGGGAAAAGGGTAAAGCTTTACTTCTAAGTTATTGTTGCTACAAATGCATAAATCATGAAGAAATGTCAGATAAGCCCAAATTGCAAGACATTCTACGAAGTGGCTACTTGGTTCAAAAATGTCAATGTCCCAAAAGAAAAGTAAAAACTGAGCAACCGTACCAAAATGGAGATTAAAGAAGAAGAAGAACTATTTAAAAGGCCTGCATCTGTACAAGATACTACTGGGACAACAGGAGAAACACGAATGGAGTCAGTGAATTATGCAGTAATGTTGGATGAATATGGACATTCCTTGTTTAACAACTAAGTTCAGTTCCTGGGAGCAGGTCATTAAATGAATTGGTCACTAAATGAGGAATTACATACATATTACAATATTTAGGACAAAGAAGAGGTCTAAGGAAACTCCAGATTGATGACTTTGATTTATTTGCATAACTCTTACATGCAGAAGTGTGATGTATAACAGGGCATAACACTACAGGACTGTACTGAACAGTACAACCAGCGAAAATTATAGTACTATATAAACAAGGTGTACTGTGCCAAAAAGAGATATTGAGGCTCTGTAAACCAGATGTACAGAACTGTACCAAAAAAGTAAGACAAGTCATTAAGTCTGGGTGGTGGGTCGTAAGTCAAACAGTTGTTAAATAGCTAGGCCGTACATGAGGAGAATCTGTGCTCTCTGATACACTCTGGAGGGTTAGTGGTGAGGCGGTATCATGTGGGCAACGTTTTATCAAATGTTTTAGGAAAAAACTACTTTAATGTGTGTGTGTGTGTGTGTGTGTGTGTGTGTGTGTGAGTATTCTTTCTATAGAAGAAATGAGGCACATGTGATAAAATGGTATCACTGGTGATCTAGTACTTGGAGTACTTGAGTGCTTAGAGAGTACTTGGAGCTCCAAGGACTACTTTTTTATTTCTTCGATAACTTTTATGTAAGTTTCAATTTTCAAAATAAAGTATCTTTTATGGGTCTCTGTCAACATGAGCCAAAGTGAATCAAACTTCAAATCAAGTCCAATGTTCGTGGAAAGACAGTTGGCATTTAAGGTGCCGAACTTCCTCATGAGACCCGGTCCTTGCCCAAGGCTGCTCACACAAGGGCCGGAGGGAAGAGTGACTTGGGATAGGGAAATGTGATAGGAGAGAGAGATAAATGACCTATGGTCAAACTGCAGCAGGAGCCAGAAGGCTTTATGGAGGAAGTGGTGTTCGGAGAGGCCCTGGATAGGATTTGGGGGGAGTTTGGTGGCTCTCCTAAGCACATGATCCCAGGATTCTGGCATTTCTGGGAATCCTGCCTTTGTGTTCTTTTCTGTCATCATCCAGGCTGGTCTGTTTCACACCTCCACATGTTTGCTCCCACTGTTCTGCCTGGAATGTGGGCAGTTTATGAGTCTGATTTTTTTTTTTTGGGTACTGGGAATCGAACTCATGACCTCACACTTGCCAGTCAGGCACAGTGCCCCTGAGCTATATCCCTAGCCCATAGTTTATGAGCCTGGAGGAACCATGGCATTCTGTTTCAAGACTTAGCTCATGTTTCTGTCTCTGATTTTGACTAACACACTCTCCTCTTGATGAAGTCCTTTGCTTTCTTCTTCTTTTTTTTTTTTTTAGTACTGGGAATCAAACTCACAACCTCACCCTTGCCAGGCAGGTGCCATGCTGCTGAGCTATATCCCTGGCCTTTTTTTTTTTTTTAATTTTAAAGAGGATAAAACCAAGGAAAATAAAACAGAATAAAACCAATCAGAACAAACCAGAGTAAGTGATACAGAACTTTAAATCAATATGAAATCAACAGTAGTTACCATAATGCCTTTTGTTGTCTGCAAAATAGCTGCAGATAACTTCGGACATAGTAAAAATCAAACAGAGCAGAATAGAATAGAAACAATAAAAACAAAACAATGGCTACAATAAAAGACTTCAAAACAAGACAATAGTAAATCCAAAATGGCTACCATATATATCTTACTACCTTTGAAATAGCTGCTCATGCCACCAGATAAATAAAACCAAACAAGACAAAACAGAATAAAACCCAACCCAATGAAACAATGATCAATGTAGGACTTCAAAATGAGACTATAGGGAATCAACAATGGTTACCACCCTCAGAAGGAGATACCCCTAGATGCCACCCTGTGTACCGCTCGCTATCTTCTGAACAGATGATGAGACCACTGGCCCTAGACCTGCAAAGTCAGTGAAACACCACAGCACCACAGGCATCCACTTGCGTTTCACCTTGATAGCTATCACCAGAGCCTGTGTTTCTTTTTTTTTTTTTTTTGAGCCTGTGTTTCTTAGGATCAGCTGGTCACTTACGGGGGAGTAGGGGATTGGCACTTCTTGTTTGCCAGTCTGCCAGCCCGAAAGAGCTGGGATCTAGCTGTCCCCCTGCAAGCAGCAGCCTGGGTATTGCACTCGGGCGAGGCGGGGCTTGTTCTCTCCCCTCCCCCGTAGTCCAGGATGGTGCTGACTCACAGGGAAAGGTTTGGCTCTGGATGCCCCCTGCCCACAGTAGCCCATGCATGGCACTGGTTCCGGTGGGTTGGGGCTTGTCGTCTCTCCCCACAGTCTGCGATGGCACTGGCTCAAGGGGAAAGGCTTGGCTCTGGATGTCCCCTGTCTGGCAGCGGCCTGCGTATGGCGTTGGTGCTGGCGGGGCGGGGCTTGTCTGGCCTGATAAAAGTCTTTTCTTGTTCATACTTCTGCTGTTCTTAGTGTGTTGTTGCATGTGTAGCTAATTTTGGGCATTGCGCTTGCCAGATAGGTGCTGTGCCACTGAGCTACATCCCCAGCCCTCATGTGTAGCTCTTTATATCACTTGTCAATCTGTCTGTCTTCCAAGTCCTCAGTCTGTTGGTTTTTGTATCTTATATCTGGCCACAGCGGGGCTCAATAATTGTGGAAGTATTCAAATTAACCCAAGACTTCCTCAAGCCATGTTTCTTCTCCTCCTTTCCATTTTTACTGCTAGACTAACTGAAGGTTTTCTTGATTCATTAAAAACTGTTCATAAACTTTTCCATTTCACATAGTGTGAATCCAGATTTTGAGGAAAGATTTCACCTTTATCCTGAGACTGTCAGTGAAGCTAAAGAGAAAGATGTACTAGCATGTTAGTAATAGCAACAAGTGACTTAATGGTTGCCCTACCAGTGACTTAAATGGTTGGTGGATGACTAAAGCAAATATAAATATGTGAACTAATCTTTGGGGTTATGTTAGGAGAGGCACCATAATAACCACCGCTGATTGTAAGAGCCAACCAAAATTGTTAACTGGTGCTTAGGAGAGTCTTACATCAAACAAGGCACCTACATAAGGCCAACCCCCTTCTATCCACAGTATTATTATAATAATAATTAGCAATCACCAACATTCCTCTGTGTACCTTTCATTCAGACACCATAAGTACCCAACAAGTGTCACAAACTATGTAGACAGGTGCCATCTGGCCCATCTGTGACATGAGGCAGTATTTGGGGGCAGATGGCAGCTGCTACCTCTGAGGCAGCCTTCTTTGAGCCCAGGACTGTTACGGAGGCTCCAGTTACAAGGCCAAATGCTGCCTCCCTTCTCCATGTATCGTACTTGGAGTTTGAAAGAACATTTTCTGTGAGTCCATTTATTCTCCCCCCTTTACTATTTACCATGATGAGATAGCTGTCTTTTGGGGAGCAGTAAATCATCAATCTGCTGAAGAATGTCGAGGGATTTCTAAGTGGAAAAGCTTCTCCTTGCTATAGTTAATGAAGGATGACACAGCTGTCCTTTGTCTCACGTCTTCACCAGCTTTAAACATTTGTTCACACCAAGTGTTGTTTTGCCCTCGAGGGAGCAGCCTTCTCACCTCCTGCACAAGGTAGCAGCTGTTGGAAGAGTCTTCGACACCAGATTATTTTAAGGCATCTGAAAAGTGGGTGAAAACTAACGCTAGTGACAAATCCTTTAAAAAAAAAATTTAGAAATGAATCAGACAAGCCCAGCAGAACAGCAGTGGACTCCTTCCCAAATCTAGAATTTCACTTGATGACCAGAAACATTTGCAAAGTTCTGTCCTGTCACCATGTCCTAGGCCACCTTTAAACAAAGGAGGATACAAATCTCCCATTTTCACGCACGATTTCAAGAGAGTGCTATTGGCCAATGACAGGACAGCAGAAAGATCGCTGTCATTACAGTTGCTGGTTTCAGTGATTTCACACTAAAATGGCAAAACAGAAAAGCCTATGGCATGTGTTACATCATTTCGAAATGTGTGCTTAGTAGTAAATATCAGCTTGATTCCATAGCTTGTTGATACGACCTTAAGACAAAGTGAAAACCAAAACAGCTTTCATTTGTGGATGTGTAACAGAGTCACAGCACATTTCTGCCTTGTGACGCCATCACTGGCACGGCCTCATCCGGTGCAGTCAAAGCAAATGGAGAAGCCCACAATTGTTCTCGCTCACAATCAGCCTGGCCTTGCACTGCCCATAGGAACAGGGAGGGCAGGGCTGTTCCCTCCACTCACAGGTGGGGAAACAAAGGCTCAGGGAAGGCGAGGGGCAGTTGGGCTTAGAGTGTGGTTCCCATGGTCCTAAATTTAGCCCCCTCCACCGTGAGTCATGACATCTCTCCTGGTTGGGGATTATAATCTTAAAAGTGATTGCTCATGCAGCAAACCATCATGATAAACAATCTCATAATTCATGAGGAAGGAACTAGAAAACCAGAACGTGGATGTTTCTTATCAGTACTCAGAACTGAAAAACTGCCATGATATTTCAGAGATGCAGAATTTCATTTGGGGCCAGGGATATAGCTCAGTGGCACAGCGTCTGCCTAGCAAGCATGAGGTCCTGAGTTTGATTCCCAGTACCAAAAAAAAAAAAAAAAAAAAAAAGAATTTCATTCAGGAAGGAAAAGGTTGAAGAAAACAAGGCACTATGTGTTTTGAAACGAACTTATATCTTCTTGGCTGTAGCTCTGAGGAGTGAACAGCATCAATATAACTGGGTGTGGTGGTGTATGCCTATCATCCCAGTTCTCTGGGAGGCTGAGTCAGGAGGATCGCCAAGTTTCAGCCCAACCTGGGCAATTTAGCAACTTAGTGAGATCCTGTCTCAAAATAAAAAAAGAAATGGCCAGGGATGCAGCTCTGTGTGAAGGCCTTGGATTCAATCCCCAGTACCACATATACACACACACATACATACAACACACCCATTAGTACTATTAATCAAATATGATATTTGTTGAGAATTTAATTAATGGCTTTTCTACCTAGTTGTGGAGAACATAAACACATAAGATGAAGCTGGAACAGCAGGCTTTGGTCACAGGTCAAACCCAGCCTGCTGCCTGTTTCCGTATGGTTCATGGACTATGGGTGATTTATTTTTAAGCTGGTGGGCCAACAAAGCCCTTCTTTTTTGTGTGTGCTCTGGGAATCAAACTCAGGATTTTGCACTTGCCAGGCAGGTGCTTATGTCACAGTGCTATATCCCCAGCCCCAGGGTAATTTATATTTAAATGGGTGAAAAAAAATCAAAAGAAGAACACTATTTTGTAATGCAAAAACTACACAAAATTCAAATGTCAATGTCCCTAAATAAAAAATTTTTGGAACACAGCCATGCTCACTAATTCCTGTATTATCTATGGCCATGTTCACGCTACAGTGGGTAGCAGAGCTGAGTAGTCATGACAGAGACCATATGGGGCACAAAACTGAAAGCATTTACTATCTAGTCCTCTATGGAAAAAGTCAGGTGACCTCTGAGTCCTAGACGACTCTCATGGTGTGAGTGTGTGTGAGGTGGGGTCTCCAGTGGAAGAAGCAGAGGACTTTTAAGGAGGCACAAGTGCCTGGATGAAAATAAAGCTTGAGGGGAGAGGTGCAGTCAAGTGCAGCTTAAAGGACAGATGTGGGCACTGGGCCGAGTGGGAAAGACCAGCAGCTGTGGCTCATCAGCTTGGCTTCATGACTGGGAGCAATGTGACCTTGCCAAGTTCTATATATATATATTAATTTTTTATTTTAAAGAGAATAAAACCAAGCAAAATAAAACAGACTAAAACCAATCAAAACAAAACAGCGTAAGTGACACAGGACTTCAAGACAAGATGATAGGAAATCAATAATGGTTACTGTAATGCCTCTTGTTGTCTTCAAAATAGTTGCCCGTACCTTCAGACATAGTAAAATCAAACAAAACAGAAACAGAATAGAACCAATAAAAACAAAACAATGAAAGTGATACAGGATTTCAAAACAAGGTAATAGTAAATCCAAAATGGCTACCATGATATATCTTGTTATCTTTGAAATAGCTGCCCATGTCATCAGTTATAATAAAATCAAACCAGACAGAATAAAACCCAACCAAACAAAACAATGAAAATGATGCAGGACTTCAAAACAAGATAAGAGGGAATTAACAATGGCTACGACCTTCAGAAGGAGATCCCCCATAGATGCTACATTATGTGTTGTTATCCTCTGAATAGATGATCAGACTACTGGCTTTAGGCCTGCAAAGTCAGTGAAACACTAAACACTATATGCATTAAGTTGTATTTTACCTCAATAGCTATCATTGCAGCCTATATTTCTCCAGATCAGCCAGTTGCTCACAGTGTGTGTGCTGGGGGCTGGGGTTGGCTCTTCTTGTCTCCCAGTCTGTGCGCTGGAAAGGGCTGGCATCTGGTTCTCCCTCTGTCAGCCCATGCATGGCACTAACTCGCAGGGAGGGCTTGCTTCTTGGTGACTTCTTGTTCTCCTCCCCCACAGTCTGAAAATGACCTGATCTTGCCAAGTTCTTTAACTTTTCTGTAGCTGTTTCTTCAGGCATTAAATGGAATACCGACTTCCCAAAGCTACTGTAAATTTTACAGGAAGAATCCTATGCAAAGCAGTTACCACGTTCCCCGGTACAGGGCTAGCATCTCATAAAAGTTTTGCAAATCTTTTTTTTATTATTATTATTTTGGTAGTAGTACTTGAATTGAACTCAGGGTCCTGTGCATGCTAGGCAAGAGCTCAGTCACTGAACTACATCCTCAGTATCCCTTCTTTTTTTTTATTACTTTTTTAAAAAAAGAGAATAAAACTAAACAAAACAGAACAAAGCAAATCAGAACAGAACAATGCAAGCAACACGGGACTTCAAAACAAGACAACAGGAAATCAACAATGGCCACCATAATGTCTCTCATTTCCTTCTAAATAGCTGTCCATACCATCTCCCACAATAAAATCAAACAAAAAGATACAGATCAAAACAACAGAATGAAAGCATTACATGATTCAAAACAAGACAACAGGAAATCAACAATGGCTACTATAATGTCTCTTGTTTTCTTGGAAATAGTTGTCCATACCTTCACACACAATAAAATCAAACAAAACAAAATAGAATAAAACCAATCAAACAAAAGAATGAAAGCATTACAGGACTTCAAAACAAGACAACAGGAAATCAACAATGGCTACTATAATGTCTCTTGTTTTCTTGGAAATAGTTGTCCATACCTTCACACACAATAAAATCAAACAAAACAAAATAGAATAAAACCAATCAAACAAAAGAATGAAAGCATTACAGGACTTCAAAACAAGACAACAGGAAATCAACAATAGCTATTATAATGCCTCATATTCTTCAAAATAGCTGTCCATACTATCACACATAATAAAATCAAATAAAACAGAAATAATAAAACCAATCAAAACAAAACAATAAAAGCATTATAGGACTTCAAAACAAAATGATAGGAAATGAACAATGGCTACCATAATGTCTCTTTTTCTTCAAAATAACTGTCCATACCATCACAAATAATAAAATCAAATAAAACAAAACAGAATAAAGCTAATTAAACAAAAGAATGAAAGTATTATAGGGCTTCAAAACAAGATAATAGGAAACCAACAATGGTTACCATAATACATCCCATTATCTTCAAAATAGCTGCCCATACCATCAGACACAGTAAAATCTAACAAGACAAAATACAACCAAATCTAAAAAAATTATGAAATTGGTACAAGAGTTCAAGACAAGACAGTAAGAGATTAATAGTGGTTACCACATTTCCCTCCTAGGTGTTTCCTCCCCTATCACTTTCATAGTATCTATTGTGTTTTTTGGATCCCACTAACTCCTTCAGTTTTTAATGCTAGGGAGATAATTTGGTGTTCACCCATAAGAGTTCAAATCATTTTACCTAGGAACATGATCTCCAGTTGCATCCATTTACCTACAAGAGCCTCAAGATTATCCTCCTTTATAGTTGGTAGCTTTCTATTGTATGAAAATACCATGTCTTTCTTATCCATTCTTTGGTTGATGGGCAAGTTACCCTTGCTTTTTTCTGGTCTCCTGTCACATTGGAACAATTGCTTTCTCTCCTTTGATTTTCAGTCTATGAATTTCCTTTTGAGTTAAATGTGTTTCTTGTTTATAGTACATTGGTGGATCTTGTTTTTTTTTTGTTTGTTTGTTTTGTTTTGTCTTTTTGAGACAGGGTCTCACTATGCAGTTCAGGCTGGCCTTGAGCTCACTTTGTATCCCAGGGTGGTCTCGAACTTGCAAGGCTCCTCCTGCCTCAGCCTCCTGAGTGCTGGGATTACAGGAGTGTGCCACCATGCCCAGCTGGATCTTTTTGGTTGATCTACTCTGCCTATGTTTCTTTTTATTGGTGAATTGAGGCCATCTACATTAATGGTTACAACTGACATACATTGGTTTGTCTCTGCCATGCTATCTTCCAGCTGTTGGACCTCCACTTTTCCCCTTCATTCAATTGCCTGTCCTGGCGATCCTCCTCTGCTGCTGTTCCTGGAACCATGGTCATCTTTATCTCTCTCTAGAGAATCCTTCAGCACTCTCTGTAGGGTTGATTTGGTGGTCATGAATTCCTTAGTTGTTCTTTATCGTGGAAGTATCTTATTTTTCCAACAATTTTGAAAGATAGTTTTGCAGGGTACATCAATCTGGATTGGAAGTTGTTTTCTTTCAGGATTTGAAACACTTCACTCCAAACTCTTCTTGACTTGATGGTTTGTGTTGAGACGTCTGCTGTGATTCTGACTGGTCTTCTTTTATAGGTGATCTGTTTCTTTTCTCTAATAGCTTTTAATCTGTTCTTGTGCTGAATTTCTTGGATCTTGATTATTATATATCTGGGTGTAATTATGGCTAGTTGGAGTTCTACATGCCTCACTTATCTGGATGCCATATCCTTTTCCCATGTTTGGGAAGTTTTCTGCTGTTACTTCTGTAAATAGCCTTTTTATTTCATTTGTGTTGACCCCTGCTTCTTGGCTGACACCTATCACTCTTAAATTGTTTTTCTTTGCATCATCTTGCAGCCACTGAATTGTTACTTCCTGGTTCCATGTTATTTTTAAGAGATCTTTCCTTTCATGATCACTAGCTGCAATCCTGTCTTCAAGGTCTGAAAATTTATCTTCAGTATCTTTCAAGCAGTTTTGCAAGCTTTTGAACAACTTTTTAATTTCCTGGGTATCTCTTTGAATCTGTTTCATGCATTGTAATTCCTTTCTGTATTGTTCATTCAAGATTTTCATCATTTTCCTATGCTCCTCATTTTTTATTTATGTCTTCTTAAGATATGCTCAGCAATTCTTTGATTATGCTTGTGATTTCTTCTTTAACTGAGACATTATTTCTGATCTGATTACGTTTACAGTCTCATGAAGTTGTTTCTTTACTTCAGTTGCTATTCTCAGAGATTTCAGGTGTGTGACTTCCATTTTCTTCCTTGACTATATCTCCCAGACTTGTTCTGTGTGGGCTGGAAGTCTGAGATTGCTTTTTACTCCTTCATCTTGACATTCTCCTGGGTTCCTCCCAACAAGCTGGTTGTCGGGTCCCAGGCACTTCCCATGTTGGTTGCCCCTCTGCAGTACAGGGGAATCGGACAAGCACCTGAGTTTCTCTGACCCCAGGTTCCCAGGGAGGTAGCAGGGAATGGGGTGGGCTTCTCCAGACCCATGCAGCTCACTGGAGGTTCTCTGATGGCCGGGGATGTGTGGTGGTGGGGCTGCTTCTTCTCTTAACCTGTGTGTCTACACCAGGACTCCCCTGATGGTGGCAGGCACACAGGGATGTGTTTGTCTGATTCTCCCAGTGGGCGCTGGCTGCCTGAAGGAAGCAAGGGTCTTCAATGGTGGCCTGTGGGTACACAGGGCTTATCTGGCTGCATCTCCCTGCTCATGTTGGTTGTCCACAGAAAGCAAGCCTTCGATGGTGGCAGCTGGCAAGTAGATCTGGCTGGGTCTCCTTGCTCATGCTGGCTGTCTGCAGGAAGCCCTTGGTATGTATTCTTAGTCACTTTCCTCTTTCCTGGGACAAAATACTCGACACTCACAATTTAAAGGAGGAGAGGTTTATTTTGGCTCATGGTTTTAGAGGTTTCAGTCCATACAGTAGTTTGCTGGCTCCAGGGCACCCGTGGCATGGCAGAGGCGCATGGCAAAGGAAAAGCTGCTCACTTTATGGCAACCAGGAAGCAGAGTCAAGGGGGAGCTGGGAAGACAGTTGTACCCTTCCAGGTCACAGCCACTGTGACCGCCCCCCCCAAGACCAGATCACACTGCCTAATACCCAGCAAGTTGTGGGGACCCCATGATTCAACCACCTTCCACAAGCTTTTCCTCCAAGCACAATGAGGTGGGAGTGGGGATCCAAATATAAACCATAATACCCAACCTTTTCAAAATTCCATTTTGAGAAGGGATCTTCCTGAGCTGCCAAGGATGGCCTCAACCTTATGATGCCCCTTCCTCAGCTTCTCAAGTAGCTGAGATTATGAACCTGTGCCACAATGCCCATCTGAAAATCTTTTAATTTTTATTTTATAGACCTAGGGATTGAACTCAAGACATTCTCACTGAGCTACATCCACAGATATTTTCTTTTTTTAAAATTTTGAGGCAGAATCTCTCTAAGTCACTAAATTGCCCAGGTGGTGCTCAAACTTGGGATCCTCCTGCCTCAGTTTCCCAGAGTTTTGATTATAGGCATATGCCACCATACCGTGTTTTTAAAATTTTTTGTAAGATGAATTTGAGCAATTGAATTCCATAAAATTATTAAAAGTGGTGTCATAAAAGAATAATAGCACAGAAAAATATTCCTGGTGTGTTCTGTGAGAATAATAAAACAGTTAAAAATATGTTATGAAATACTCTTAATAAAAGGCATTAGAGTCACCAAGAGAGAAAGACAGAGAGAGAGAGAAGGAAGCTGCTTTTTAGACATTGACTTTACAGCATAACATCTTATTTTTGTCACTTCAATATTATAAGCCCAGAAATTGTATTTTGCCAGTGTATTTGATATGCTTTATGAGAAGCTGGTGAAAGCTATTGACCTATCTTCTTGATAAATGCACAGACCACACATACGCACACACACAATCTGTATACAGTCTCAGGGTTAATGGATCCCTTGAAGCCCATCCTTGGTATCTAGGTTGAGAACGCCTGCTCCAGTTGCTCACTCATTCTTATTAAACCCACAAGATGTTGATATATGAGCCAAAATGCCGAATTACTAATTTATGAAGAAGAAATAATGTCAAGTGGACTAAAACCCTTACATGGGCCAATCAGCTCATTATCTTGCTATGGAGAAGCTACACAGACAGCCAAAGCACAATTAAAAGTGAGGATAGAGTCACAGCAAGGGATTTGAGGAATGGTCTTAATGGCTCTTGTTGCCTAGGATAGTCTGATCCTCTGTTTCAGCTGCAGAAGTAGTTCCTGCCAAGGACGCTAGAACAGCCGGTCTGGGCCTTCTCCTGTAGACAATTCTCCTTTTCCTCCCTCTCTTTTGTTTCTTATTGATTATACAGACTAATGGGCCTCATATTGGCAGATTTGCATATGCATGTAAGAAACTTTGATCATTTTCACCTTCTTATCACCCCCTTGCCCCAGCCTGCTTCTACTTTCACGTGTTTTGGGAGGTTTCAATGTGTATAATCTCTTCTGAGTATAACTATCCTCCCTGTTACTCTTCCTTGAACCCCCTTCTCACATGAAGCGGTGGAGACTGACCTCCTGTTACCACTCCTGCCAACAGACGGCACAGAACAGGCATCGAGATCCCACACTCAGGCAGGCTAACTTTCTTATACCTAGTCTTGTCCGTTAAGAAATGCCAACCATACATGGATTCTAATTTAAGATGCTTTTTTTTTTTGTTTTGTTTTGTTTTTGGTACCAGGGATCGAACTCACAACCTCATACTTAGCTGGAAAGTGCTTGAGCCACTGAGCTAAATCCCCAACCTTAAGATGCTTTTTTAAAGTTGATTTTTCACGATTTCCTTTTCAGAAAGGATCCTTGATCTTACATTTAAGAGGCATCCTACTGCTATAGTTTGGATGTTGAATGTCACCCAAAAAGCTATATGTTGAAGACTTGGCTTCCAAGGTGGCACTGTTGGGAGGTGGTGGGACTTTAGGAAGTGGGGCCTTGTGGGAGGTGCTTAGATCTTGGGGGTGTGCCCTCAGAGGGGACTGTGGTGTCTTCATCCCTCCCTTTTCCCTTCTGGTTGGTGAGGTGAGCAGTGCTACCCTGTTACACACTCCTACTGGGATGTGTCGTTGCCTCGCAATGGGCCCAAAGTAATGAGGCCAAATGAGCATGACCTGGAACCCCCCCAAACTATGAGCCAAAATAAGTTCATTCTCTCAGTTATTTCATTATAGCGGAGATAAGCTGAACTACATGTTTCCTCTCCCACCTCTGCCCTTCCTCCTGTCTGTGCAGATGACAGAAGGGAGCGAGATCCCTGGTGTTTCCTCCCTTCCATCCTTCCTCCTCTCCTTTAAATACCTTTTACTTTGAAATAGTTTAAGATATATAAGAAGTTTCAAAAATAGCACAAAATATTTTCATGTATACGTTGCCCAACTTGCCCCAATAAACACACTTTACATAACCATAATACAGACCCAAACTAGGAAATTACAAAGGTCTAATATGACAAACTCAGGAACAGACCTTATTCAGATCTCACTAGTGTTTTTATGCTCTTCGTGTGTGTGTGTGTGTACGTGTGTGTGTACGTGTGTGTGTGATTCTGTGAGATTTTAGCACATGTGTAGACTGGAAAGCCAATTCCACAGTCAGAATACATGAAGCAACTCCTTCATGTTACTGTTGAATAATGACACAAATCTCAGCTCATAATTTTGCTGAAATTCCTATGCAAATGACTTTAGGGACAATAGCTGTGACCTCACCAACCTTTTTTGGGGGATGGGGAGTGGTGAATGCATTTAGTATTTACAAGGCCACAACAACACTTTTTTAAAACTCTAATTGTGTTGGGCTTGATTTCTGAATCTCAAATTTTTTTTGGTCACTTGGTAACTTTTTTTTTGATACCGGGGATCGAACTCACGACCTTGGGCTTGCCAGGCAGGTGCTTATGCCACTGAGCTAAATCCCCAGCCCTCGCCTGGCAACTTTTAAAGATGAGTATTCTTACTATTCTGTAAAAACAACAGTCTAGAAGGCTTTCTGAAAAAGTTAAGATTTCTGATCATAGTTTCTTTGACTATCATTGCATAGCAGAAAACATTCTTATGAATAAAGTCTGAGATGGGTCGCTGCAAATACCGCCCTATACTCGTTCTGTTGCTTTAGGTTCCAGGCTTCCTATGATCTCATTTCATACTACTTTTCCACTTAATGAGTTTCATGTGGATACATTGAGGGTCAATATGTCCTTCTGGAAAATACCACCTGAGGTTACACACTTCTGAAATCTACTTTGGAGGAGTTCAGTTCCCTGTGAACCTGCTGAGTTATAAATTACTGTTCACCTTGGAGTTTGCCTAAGTACCTTTGTATGACTGTCCTCTGAGATTTCAGAAACTAAATGGTTATTGGAGCCAGCCTGATGAGCTAAGTGTTTTAAGTAAATAAATAATGACTTGTGCATACCGAGTATGAATGTCATAAATGACAATTTACTATTACTATAGAGAACAAAGCATGATTCAACCTCAGACAACACAGTTGAAACATTCACAAGGACCTGATTAATTCTTTGAGTAAAAAATCCTGGGAATGGATAGGATAGAAAATTCAGAGGATACTTGTCCTATTAGTTGGTGAGGAGAAAGTAACTCATAATTGCTGGTGGGAAAGTAAAATGATAATGCCACTTTGAAAAACAATTGATAGTTAGAGATTAAAAATAAAACCACCTGGCAATTCTTTTCTTGTTATCTGCCTAACAGAAATGAAAACATATCATATGACCACTGAAGAACATTCTGGATAATGTTCATTGCAGTATTTTTCATAATCACCGAAAACTGGAAATGACCTAACCATCCAGCAACTGGTAAATGGAGACATAAAATGTGGCATAGCTATAAAATGGAATACTGCCTAGAAATAAAAATGGAACAAGCTACTTCTACAAGTTATGTCATGGGTGAACCTCAAAAATATGTGACCTATAAAATAAGTTAGATACAAGAGACCACATGGAATATGAATCCATTTGTATGAGATATCTAGAAAAGGCAAATTTATAGATTAAAAAGTGATTAGTGACTGCCTGCTCCTAGGGATGGGCAGAGGGATGAGGGCACAAAGGTTACAGTGCAATGAAAATGTTCTAGGACTGATTAACAGTAACAGTTGCATGACTTGGTAAATGTGCTAAAAAATAGTTGAATTGGACACTTGAAATGGGTAGATTTTTGATATATAAACTACATCTTGACAATGCTTTTTTATTTTTAAAGGAAAAATTGCTACACATTTTTCAGGAAGGCAGAAGGAGTGGCAATAGGCAAGCCCCCTTGGAAACCACGCCCACAATGAAGACTGAAATCTCAAGTTGTGACCTAGCACATATTACCAGTCACTCCCTAGGCATCACCTCCTTGCTGGAGTTCTCTTTTCAGAAGGGGTTATTTCCCTCCACTTGCAGCTAGGGGCGAGAAGACACTTATAGTTTGGTTGGCACTTGAGTGGAAGGACCGGCGCTTCTGTCTCCCCACACTGCTCTCTGCTTCCCTGAAGGGGAGCAGCAATCTTGCAGACTCCTGATGGAAAAGCATACTGGGAGCAAGACAAGTATACGTGTAAGTAATCCCGTGCAGGGACAGCCAGTTTGGCCCAAGGGATGAGAAAGAAATGTTGGCAGGAACAACACGAGACAAGAGGTTAAATCCTCTTGAGGTCTGATTCATTTGGGGACCATCAACATGACAGTATACTATATTTGCTAAGTGTTAGTGTTTTCATCTGTAAAAGGAGGGCGCTGAAATTTTTGTGGAGAATAAATGAGGTCATGCATGTAAAGCACCCATCATAATGTCTGGAATTTAGAAACCAATGACTCTGGTTTTTGTCACTAACATTAGTACTGTTATTACTATTGTATGTTTCCCCCCAACATTTATCAGAGAGAAATGTGAGACTGAAAAACAGGACATTGGGAAAGGCTTTTTTTTTTTTTAGAAAATAGTTGACAATAAAAGTTTACTCAACTAAAGGGTCAGTGGAGAAGAACATTGCAAATGAGAAAAGAATGCATACCACAGCCCTGAGTTTGAGGCAAATGTGGTCGTTCCTCAGTCATGAGAGCAAATGATTGTACAATGTTAGCATTGTAACTCTGGAGATAGTCCCAGGGTATTATGAGAGGGCAGATGTCTAACATTTACAGGACCCACCACAAAGTTTCAAAGGGAGGTCCATATACCATGTGTCTAAATATTTTAAAAATGTTAAACCAAGCTATGACTGTTAAAAGTCAACTTGATTGGTTTAAGAAACACCTAGGGGACTAGCAAAACCCAATTCTGGGTGTGTGTAAATGGGTCATAGAGATGTGGCCTTGGGGGGTCTATAAATTTGATCCCAAACCCTTACTCTCCAGCCCTGTCCCCTCTTCTGCTTCCTGGCTGGCATGAACTAAACAACTTTTCTTCACCATGCTCATTCACCATGATGTTTCTGTTTTGGAGCCTACTACCATGGACTGAATCCCCTGAAATCATGAGCCAGATTAAACTTCACCTCCTTTAAATTGTGGGTGTTGGGTATTGTGTTCCAGTGATGGAAAATCTGACTAAAACTGTAATAAACTATGTTCTATGCTCATGCCTTATCAGATATATCCCTGGCTTATCCTCATTGGCTTCCGGATTCCAGTACCATCCCGACTCCAATTTCTTTTTTTTCTTTTATTAAAAAAAAGCTAAATCAAAATTTCATAACCAGATAATAGGTGAATAATAATAGTTAACATATTGCATATTGTCCTCTTTAAAGTACTCAGAGTAAAAGATATGGGTATAAAAAATTCATCCCGTATTAGAAGGTCAAGTGTAAATGCATATGGACTTCTCCCCAGCAAAAAGTGGCCATGACTCTGTCTCTCCTAGGGCACCCTGCAGGTTCCTTCATCAGCTGTGTGGTCACGTTCAGAATGGACTTTCAGAAGAGGACTCTGTGTTTTCTTTGTTTTCATCTCTTCCTCTTCTTCACCTTCTTCTTTTGTGGTACTGGGGATCGAACCCAGGACCTGGAACATGCTAGGTAAGTGGTCTATTACTGAGCTGTACCTGCAGCCCATGTAAATTTTTTAAGATTTTGACCCAGGGTCTTACTAAGTTATCCAGGCTACCTTGAACTTGTGATCCTCCTGCTTCAGCATCCCGAGTTCTGGGGTTACAGTTTTCACCATCATGCCCAGCTATTTTTTTCTGGTAGGTGTAATGTATATGTGTATGTGTAAATTTACACATATATACATACATTACTGTGAAAATTATCATTGTCCATTTATTTTGTTTGTTATTTGTTTATTGCAATACTAGGGATTGAGCTCAAGGTCTTTGCATTAAGCTACATCCCCAACCCTTTTTATTTTTTATTTTGTGACAGGACCTTGTTAATTTTCCCAGACAGGATTTTAACTTGGGATCTTCTTGCCTCAGTCTCCCCCAAGTGCTGGGATTACAGGTGTGCACCACCACACCAGACTGTAATTGTCCATTAGTATGTGAAAGCCCAAGGGGGAAAAGTATATGATGGAAAGTTTAAATGCACTAAAGAGAGCCAGGAAGCCTTATATGTTTAAATATATCCATTTCTGTCATTTGGCCCTGGGGGAAACAGCGATGTCAGGAATGAACTACTACACTAATTACCAGCAGCATCCTGGAAGAGACTGGGAGAGTCCATGTGGGGAGGGTTGTGGGGCACAGATACACGACCCATCTGCTGAGAATTCTTAGCAGCTTAGTCCGAGAGCCCTTGGAAGAACCAGGCAGCCCCTCAGGGAATTTTCTCCTAATTCTTCTTGCCCGATCCAAGTCCCGCAAAGAAAGGAACTTGGATAAAGATAGAGCCAAAATCTGAATTGGAGGGGAATGAAAAGAAAAAAAAAAAAAAAGAACTCTAGAGGTTGCCAGAAGACTGGGGGGAAGACTGGGGGGACTGAGCATGACAGAAGGGGAGGGAGGCAAAGCCATACCAAGATATTCATGCAAGAAGCATTTCCTATTTTTATTACTGTGTCAACAACAGTAAATTTTTACTGAGTACTCACTATGTGTCCCACAATGCTAAGGCTTACAGCTGTGGCTCAGTAAGGACCATAGAACCCTGAGTTATTACCCTACTTTAAAAGCGAAGACAAAAGGACTTAAAGAGGTTGGGTTCAGGGTATTAGGAAAGAGGATGGGTTTGTTTCTGGACCCAGTGAATTTCGGCTGACATCAGTTCTAAACAGGGATCCCCAAGACCATCAAAAATAAGAAATTAGACCTGGTGCAGTTGGTGCACACCTTTAGTCCCAGTTTCTTAGGAAACTGAGGAAGAAGGAGAATGACTTGGGCCCAGGAGTTGAAGACCAGCCTGGGGAAAATAGTGATTCCCATCTCCACCACCCCACAACAAAATCAGAAACTGAATCTAGAGGATGGTCAGAGAAATAAGAACACAACGTATAGATTTCCACTGTACAACCACTCATTGCTTTTGAGTTTTGATCTTAGAAATGTACTATCTTTAAATAAATTAAAAGGTAAAAAAATCAAAAATTAAAGTTAAAGTCATGATTGAAAAAAATAGTTTGGTGAGTCAGGTGGAATTGAAGGAGGGGTGCGTGGGAAACTTCCAGGGATGGGGCACAGTAGCAATTCAGCAGACCAAGCTGAGAGAGATTTTTGACTAGTTTTTGTTTTAATCAAGTAATCAAAAGCAAGCTGAAGAGTTAACTCTAGACTTGCAGAAGTATTTAGAAGTCACTGGGAGAGGTTCTTATCATCTGAGTGATTTAAGAAAACCTTTATTCTGTGGGGAGAGCTGCGGCAAGTGATGGAAATGTGCAAGGATCATTCACAGTCCCCTTTCTCCTGGGAGCCAAGGGTTTAAGCATTCTGATAAGAGCCCAAGGCAGAGAAGTAATTATGCATCATTCGATTTCTTTAATGTTTCCTGGGCCAGGTAGAGTTATTAAACATTTTACGTTTAACCTGTACCCACTGCTAGCCAAGGTTCTGTCTGAGTACCCGGGAAGATAACCCAGCCCTCCAGGTCCCTGGTTCACTGCTCTTGGCAGCAAATAAAAGATGAATGGATTGGGGGAGGGGAGACTTTTGGACAAAGGGCTGTCCCAGGAGGAGAGATAGTGAAAACCACAGAACCCTAAAAAGGGCGGGACTTAACGGTAAACTAGGGCAGTGGTTCTCAAACCCACGCATGCACCTTGAGCTTCTGGAACATCCCCAGGGTTTCTGGTTCAGGTCTGGGTGAGCCCAGAGAGTTTGCATTTTGGACAAGATGGACAGGGTGGTATGGCTGTAGAGGAGTTTGCATTTCCAATGACCTTGCAGCTGGTGTTGTTTTAGCACTATGGTCTGAGGACCACTAAACTAGTGCATTTTCATCTTACAGCTGAGGACACTGTGGCCTAGAGGATGAAATAACTTGCTCTAGATCCCCCAGCTAATAGAGCTAGGGCTAGAATCTCAGTCTTTGTTTCTCTTACTCCTAAATACTTCAGCATGGATTTCCTAAAGTGGAAAACACTCTTTCATAATCACAATACAGTTGCCATATCAGGAAATTAACATTAAACATTATTTTTTTCCCTAGTACTGGGGATTGAACACAGCCTCTTTGCACTAAGCTACAACCCCAGTCCTTTTAAAATTCTTTATTTTGAGGCAATCTCCCTAAATTGCTAAATTGTCTAGGCTGGGCTCAATCTTCTTCAGTTTTCATTAATCTTAAAAAGAATTCCTCTCTTTGTCTTTCACAACCTTCATACTTTTTAAGAGTACAGGTTAGATTTTTTGTTTGTTTTTTGTCTTGTGGTGCTAAGGATCGAACCCAGGGCCTTGCTCCACTGCTAACTATATCCCCAGTCATGAGGTCAGTTGTTTTGAAGAGAGGATGGTGTCTGCTGCTTTTCTCCACAATAAAGTTACTTTCCACTTTTGCAATTAATAAGTATCCTGTAATGAGATACTTGGAGACTCCCGTAATGAGATTCCTCATCCTCCTTTACTCACTAATCATTTATCAATTATTTTCTTTTTTTTCAGGACTAGGGATTGAACCCAAGGCCCTGACCAATGTCCTAGCCCTTTTTTCTTAATTTTACTTTTTATTTACAGAGTCTCACTGTCACTAAGTTACCCAGACTAGGCTCTAACTTTTGATCTTCCTACCTCAGCCACCCTACTCATGAAACAAATAGTAATGTGGTGGTTGTCAAATGGTGTCTCTCTAATTCTATCCTTTCTTCCATGTTCGTTTATGGAAATTCTACTACAAAGAAAAGTTTTTCTTTCTCCCTCCCTCATTCATGTCAGTATGGACTTAAAAATTCTTTCTTTAAATCTCGGATTTATATCCTTGCTATACCCACATCAGATCAATTATACTACCCTTCCCTTACAATACTATTAATTCAGAATAATTTATTAGATTATCAGATTTACTCAAAAAATGACATACAGTCACACATGGCTTGACAATAGGGATTCATTCTGGAAATGTGTTGTCAGATGATTTCATCATCATGTGACCATCACAGAGAGGATTTTCAGACACCGAGGTGTAGGTCATCAGACGTGACCTCTAGATACCACCATGAGACACTTGGTGGTGCATTCCTGGCCTGTAATTTCAGGACCCTGGGAGGCTGAGGCAGAAGGATGGCAAGTTTGAGTCCTGCCTGGGAAACTTAGCGATGTAGTGAGACCCTGACTCAAAATAAAGTAAAATAAAATTTTAAAATGAGCAGTGGGTTGGGGATATACCCAGCACAAAGGCCCTGGATTCAGTCCCAGTATCAACAACAATGAACTACAAATGGAAGCACTGTAAACACTGGATACAGGAGGCGGCTGTTGCTGTAACTTGGCACCTTGTCTTAACGTCCTTGATGGATGACAAAACCAATGAATAAAGGGTGGTGAGACACAGACCTACGTAGTCTCAGGCTGTCTCCTTCCAGGGTGCTTTTTACCATAGAAAGAGTGCACTCTAATGATAAATGTGTGGTGTTCACGTGAGTAATATCATTGTTCATTATCATGAGCCAGCACTGCACACTAGACGTAACTGTACATGTTTCACTTTCCTACAACCAGCAGCACAGTAAGTCTGTTTCTACCAGTTTCCCCATAAACATGCGAGTAATGTATCGTGCCATGACATTACCATGGTGATGATGTCACTAGGTGCTAAGCATGTTTTGGCATCCTTATAATCTTACAGGTCCACACTATTATGTGGATGTTATTAAGAGAAATGTTATGGGGCTCGTGGCTGTATTTCGACACATCACTTTTTTTTTTTAATCTTTTTGAGACAGGGTTTCACTGTACAGTTCATGCTGGCCTTGAACTTACTTTGTAGCCCAGGCTGGACTCGAACTCACAGTGATCTTCCTGCCTCATCCTCCAGAGTGCTAGGATTACAATCTAAAATATCATATTATGTATGAAAAATGTAACAGTCTTTACTTTTCAATTAAAAATTAATTTTTAAAGGATTAAAATACTACAGCAGAACATACAGATAACAGAAATACCATGCAAGTTGTAAATGAAAGCCACACACATAATTTAAAATTTATAAGTTTCTGATAGTCATATTTTAAAAAGTGAAAGAACAAAACCAAATGGGCACTTTCTTAGCAGCTGATCCGCTTTATGAGCATCACAAGCTCTCTTTGGCAGTGCCGACTCCAGACCGGGGTTGAGGAGTGCCAGCATACCAGTAGTCATTTGGGTGCTAGGACTGAGCTTCTGGGGCTTATTTTTGGGATCATAATAACAATTTCTAAAATTCTGTCTTCAAGCCCACATGTCCATCATTTCTACCACCTGACTGCTCCTGGGTCACCCACCTTGGTCCTTGTACCTAAAGGAAGGTCCCATCCCCAGCTCATAATGGTAGAAGGGACAGGTGGAGCTGGCCGAGGCCCACCAGATTTCCATGAAAGAAAGAAAAAAACTGCATAGTTGGTGAGCTCCCCGCAACATACTCCACTGTCCCTGGGGTCCCTGATAAAAGGGACAATTGGTTTGCATCGATGTTTATCTGTATAAGTCCAAAGTAGAATGCCAGCTCACAAGTAAATATTTGCCATTTTGACTACAAATTACATTATCTGATTAAAAAGAAACATTTACCACATCCTTGATTTCGCCATTATGCCATTGTGCAAGAAAACTATATCAGCTATTTAGCACAAGTGACTTTAAAAAATGTAAACACATTTTATTTTTAGGAGCAAACATAGGTGACTCCAAGTCATAAAGAAATGAAAGTATCATTTTGGTTTCCTTTAAGGTGTAGCACAAGGGAAATTCCTCTCAAGATTTAGCAATTTATGGCAAGTATTAGAATTCAGACACTAAATAGAATAGGCTGAGTTGGAAAGTCTAATACAGTGGTTCTTCCTGGGTGTGGTGGTGCCCTGCTGCAGTCCTAGCACTCAGGAGGCTGAGGCAGGAGGATCACAAATCACAAGTGCCAGAGTGGCCGAGGATACACGGCAAGACCCTATCTAAAAAAAAAAAAAAAAAACCCAAAAAGTAATGTCTTTGTTCCTAAAGTAATGTATTAAGAGCCTTGCCATGCATGCGACTGTGCAAGCAGCATGACTTGTCCTGTCCAGAAAACCACAGGTGTCCAGTGGAGAAAGCATGAAAGAATCTCCCTTGGGCATTCAGAGTTGGACGGACATGCCAACTGGTGCGACTGCTCTCTTGAACCTTACAGCTGTGACCTAAGAGTGGTGGGCTGTGGCCACTGTTTCCTTTAGGGAATAGAGAGAGCCAGTCTCATTGAGGGAAGACTGCTACCGATGTAGACAAGAAACAAGGGACAGTGACAGAGTGAGGGTCTTGCCACATTCTTGTACATTGCACCTGAGACCAATGTATGGTCCTGCTCCTGGTTCCTGCCCTCCTGGTCCTGACTCCTGAACTGCCTTCCTCTGCCCAGGACCAAGAGAGTGAGCGGAAGGGAAGGAGGCAGAGGAAGTGCTGGGCAGCAAATGATAAAGAATGCACTAGAGCCTGAGCAGGCACTTTTAAAATCCCTCACAAGGGAAGGAGTGGCATGGGTTTGAAGCTGAGCAACCTAGGATTCTCACTGAGCCACGGCAAAGCTGTTTTAGGGTAGACTTTACTGCCAGGGGTGCCCGTAGGGATTAGAGATCAGTTAAGGAAATATCTGCAAGCTGAAAAGGAAGTCACTTTCTTTAAAAAGAAAATAAGACAAAACAAAACAAAACAAAATTGCTGGGTGTGGAGGCACACTCCCAGCACTTGGGAGGCTGAGGCAGGAAGATCGCTGTGAGTTTGAGGCCAACCTGGGCTACATAGCGAGAACTCGTCTTAAAAAAAAAATAGAGCAAAGCGCTCACACTCAAAAGAAAATATCTCTTGAAACCTTAGTGTTGCTGCAGAATTAGACTGTGCCAGACTGTAGCCTGTTTAAGGAGGATCTCAAGTCTGTGTGGGGAGCAGTGGGCTTCATTCCTGCTGCTCCTGAAGCCAGATGAGCTACAGCAGGAAGTAGTGGCTTGGCGGTGTCTTTCTGTGGGCTGGTCCTTAATTGATGGCTACGGCTTCTTTAAATGAAAAGGAAGATGAAGAATTTCTGGTTTTGCTAGCCAGCAAATCATCTAACAGTCTCAGGAGAATGTCGTCAGAAGAGGTATTCCCATTGCCACCTGCCGTGACAGGCAAGGACAGTGTGATAGACGTCGGTGTGGCGCTCAGTCCTGCAGAGACAGCACGGCGTGGGTGTGGCAGCCAAGTTTCTCTTGCACAGCTTTCCTCCCAGGCTCTTCTTTTGTTTTTGTTTTTTTTTTCCTGGTAGTATTAGGAATTGAATCAAAGGCCTTCACACTGAGCTACATTCCGCAGCCTTTTTCATCTTGAAACAGGATCTTGGTAAGTCACTAAGTTGCCCAATCTAGGCTCAAACTTGGCAATCCTCCTGCCTCTGCCTCCCAGGGTGCTGGGATTACAGACACGTGCCGCCGCACCCAGCTGCCATCCCAGTCTTGTTTTTCTTGGATTTCAAAAAGGATGCTGTGCTTCCTGAGACCCATTCCCAGAACTTCTCACCATTGACCTTTCCTTGGCGCATCCTCCGCCGTCATTCCCTCAGCGAAG
>RJWT010000155.1:0-87979 GCA_004365215.1 Cuniculus paca
GCCCCTCTCTTACTCTCTCCCTTCCTTCCCTGCTAGACTCCTTAGACAGTATACCTCCTGTTTTCACTCTCCCTCCCCCATATTCCCAAGCCCAAACCCCTCAGCCTTCTCAACCAGAGGTTTCCGAGCCCCCTGCTGCTTCTTCTCCCCGTGTTCGGATTCCTTACTCCCCTCAGCCTGAGCTGTCTATTCCGTCAGATAGCTCCTCTCTTGTGCCTTTTTTCTGCTGGCTCATCATACTCGGTCGCCTGCCTCTCAGCCACCTAGCAAACTGCATGGTATCCAATCTCTATCTTGTGATCCCATACCACATGGTTCTCAGCAGCCTTCTTGCTGCTGGTCACAGGGGGGACAGTGGCTGCCATCTTGTGGCACTCCACCATGTGACAGGGTGCCGCCATCTTCCTGTAGTTCCCATGGTAACCAGCCACCACCCTCTTGCATTCCCTCACCATGTGACCAGCAGCCGCCACCTTGCAGACCGTATAATCTGTCGTCACCTGGTAGCTGCTCATTACATGGTGAGCAACAGTCATCTTTTGTTCAAATGTCCAACAACTGCCCACAGTCATCTGCAGGGCAACTGGCTGTTCGATGGTAACCTACACTTCCAATCCACTGCTTTCTCAGCCTCAATCCCTATTCCCTCTTTGGGAACAGGCTGGTCCAGAGGAACTAGTTCATATTCATGTTCCTTTTTCTCTCCCCAACCTATCTCAGATAAGCCATAAATTAGGTTCCTTTTCTGTTGACCCACAAACTTAAAGAGTTTAAGTTTATTGCTGTTATGATTTACATTTCAAGGATATTTATGTGATTCTAAATACCACCCTCAGCTCACAGGAACAAACTCAGCTATGATAAGCTGCTCAAAAAAAAGCCAAGCATAGACATACCCTTGGTTTGCTATTCTTATTTCAAGAGATCTCTGTTAATTGACCTATAAAAATTAATTCAAATTGGCCAAATATATTTGAGTGCACTCTAATTATATAAAATATCTGTCTTTTAAGCTGTATATGTTTCTATGTCCAATGTGTGCAGATTGTCTATATGTTTCCAATGCTGCTTGAGTCTCTCATTGTTTAAAAAATTACTGGGTTAAAGTAATTTTAAAAGATCCCTTCAGATGGGGAGAGATTGGACAAGACTTCAATTGATGAATAAGAAAGCGGCTTCCTGGTAACTTTTAACCAGTTTTTGTTCATTAATTGGAAGCCCCAATAATCTCCATAGCCTTATGGGAGACACCTCATCTAAAGTTGTATTAAGGTTCTTAATTTAAAGATGCTAACACAAAGGTTTCACATGGCTAAGACAATTTGGTATCACAGATCTTATGGTATATTCATGCCTTCAGGTACACAAATCTAAAATATAAAATTGAGATTGTTTATGATGATAAACATCTTTTAGGTCCAGATTTCAGCCTTTTTCTTGTACTCCAGCCAGCAAATTCAAGTCAAACCAACATGAGGTCACCAGTCAAATGATAATTTTTATGTAATGTATAGCAATGTCACACATGTCTTCAATGATCTTATCGAAAATACAAATTCACGTGTGTTACAAAATATCACCTTAAATGTTTAAACATCCATGGTTAAAAAATAACAGTTCCATTTAACGTTCTAACATGCTTTATAATTGGGCTAATGTAAAACCAGATTCTCATAAAGAGATAATTCTCATTAACTCTTATTTTATTTCTCAGTCTGCCGCTGACATTCGGGAGAAACTACAAAAGGCTAAACTTGGCCCTCAAACCTCACAGGGAGACCTTCTTAATGTGGCTTTTTGTGTTTTCAACAACAGATAGAGGCATCCTACCTCTCAAAGTCTCCCTTCTCTTGCTGACTACATCCCAATCCTCTCTTTCCTCTGACACCTGTTATGAAAACATGCTAACCTCTATCTTCCCCAACCTTCTGATAGAATCAAGCCAGATCCTCCTATATCCCCAGGAGACTTAATTTATCTTAAATCTTCTAAATCCACAGGACTACAACCAAACTGGAGTGGCCCCTACATAGTCTACCTCGCAAACTCCAACAGCAGTCAAGGTCACTGGACAGCCATCCCGGTTCCACATCACTCAGGCTAAGCAGTGCCCTCCTGACTCTGAACATCCTAAGTGGTCATCATATCTCATATCTCCCACCCATCTCCACCTGACCAAGGGCCTACAGCCACAACTTTCAGATTAACTCAAGTTTTGCTATCCTACCTGGTTCTTGGTCCTTTATATTCTGTTAGTTATTTTTTTTGCTGTAGGATTCTGGGTAATCTTTCCTAAAGATTCCCACATTATACATAAGATCACTTTTATAATGTTTTACATAATTACTATCTTAGTTCTTTCCTCCCTCAGCTGTTTAGTTAAACATGAGACCCCTTTAGATCTGGACTCTCACTTCCCTTACAGTGATGTGGTTATAGCCCTTCCTACACCTAATCTCCAAATATGATTTCACGGTCAGGCCTTATATTTCTCATGTGTCTCATTCTCTCCAGCACAACTCCTGGACCAGAGACAAGTCCTACCTACACTTTCATTTTTACCCTTTCAGATGGGGGAGTAACTACTTCCCATTACTTTACCTCTCCTAACTCCACACTCATTTTTCAGATTCTTCCTCACCATAGCCTTGGTGGAATGATACATTTGGATCATGGGCACTTTTCCTCTACTTGCACTGGGTCCTTTAATTAGAATAGTGATCTGCCTCCTCATAACACCTTACTTTTTTTATTTCTCTCCAATGTAGGATGCCAGCATTTAACTCCTTGTCCTGGCTGAAACACCTAGTATCAGCTCCTGTAAGGACATCAACTGTCATCCCATCAACTCTGCTGACCCTCAACATGACGCCCCCCCCAGCAGAAAGTAGCTAAGGAGAAATACATCACCCATTTCTAATAACATAAAGATGGGAATGAAAGGTTTCTGTCCTAATAAATTGCTGGACATTACAGCAGTGGTGTAGCTGGACCACCAGCCCCTTCCTCCCTGATTATAGCTTCCTCCTAATTGTCAAAATTCCCACAACACGTCACCAGTGTCCACCGCCAAGTGCCATCCCTTTCCGTTTACAGACATTAAAACTCCTGTGGTATCCATGCCCTGTGGGGAAAATAGCTTAGCCACCCAGGCTGAACATTTTCCCTCTGCATCCTCAACCCCTCCCCCAATAAATTCCTCCCTTGGATAAGTCCTGCTTCTCTACTACGCCAGAGTACTCTATCTTCTGCTTCTCTGTGCCACTTTTAAAGTAACCTAACAAAGATAATATATGTGTTAGGCTTTTTTGGCACAGTTGGGAGACACAGACAGAGGTAAGAAAAAGCCTTTATTGCTGTGTGTAGGGCTGTAGAAGATTTTGAGGGTCTTTGTTGAGAATAGGTATTGTTTTTGGCTTTGGGACTTTTTATTTTTATGTTAAGTCCTGAATCTATTCCCACCCTGTAGAATCTGTTCCTCTAGATGTGCCCCTTAACCAAGAGGGGTCTGAAGGTTATTTGATTATAAAGGTAATGGGGTTACAGAAACCCAGGGTTGGGAGAGAGGCCAGAAAAACCTTGAGCCAGTGATGCCATTGAATCTACCAGGAGTTGGTAGAACCTGGCTTTCAGAGCCCAATTGTCTCACAGCCCCATGAAGGGTAATAGTAGTGCAGGGGCAGAGCAAGAGTATTTTTGTTGGTGAGGGCAGAAGTAAACTCCAGCTTTGTAGAATTTTGGACCTTTTTCTTCCCAAAGATATTAACAATAAGGCCAAGATCCCCAACCATCATCTCTTGAGGGCCAAACTTGTCAAAGATCAATTGTAATTTGAAGCTCAGCAGAATGGGAGCCAATCAAAAGAACCTCTTGAATCTGGACATTGTCTCTGGAGACTTGCAAGGTAAAAGAGAGGGGTTGTGAGAGTGTGGGCAAGGAAGTTAGAGAGGGGAGGAATAGAAGGGTTAGCACCTTTAAAACCATGATGGTTGTTATCTTAGACAGTCAATAGTGCTGAAACATAAAATCATAGTGAGGAATAGATGAACTATAGTCAGCTTGGTATCCTTAGGGGAAAAGTTCAAAGTGCTACAGCAGATATGAGGATCAGTGATAGAAAAGCAGAAAGGAAGTGTGCTGAGTAACAGAACATTGAAATTTAGGGATGTGTGATGAAAGATGAGTGGGAGATAGAGGTATGATGACCACTTTGGAAATGGGAGTTTGAGGTCAGGAGCATCAGGGCAATGTTTAGCCTGGGTGATATGAATCCAAGATGAAAGGACAGTGACCTTGATCACCATTGGTGTGATAAGGATGACCAGATGGGGTTCCATCCACTAGGGTTGTAGTCCTACAGGCTTGAAGGATTTGAGAAATATTAGATTTTCAGGAGTTATAGAAGGATCTGGCTTTTGATTTTCTGTTGGTTGTGAGAGACAAAGATCAGCACGTTGCCAAAAAGGTGTCTAAGAAAAGAGAGGGTTGGGATATAGTCAGTGGTAGGGGGAAGGTTTTGTGAGGTAGGAAAGTTGTGAAGCAGGAAGGGCCTACCGTACATGAACTCAAAGGGATTTAGGAAAGTGGGTGCTCAAGGAAATTCCCTTGGTTGGATTAGGGCTAAGGGAAGGAGTTGAGGTAGGGGAAGCAGTTAAGGTCAGGTGTAGCTCTAAAATGAGTTTTGTGAGGTGTGTTTTTAGAAAAGTGCTTGCCTTTTTTACTTTTCCTGAGGATTGTGGGTGGTATGGTACATGTAAATGTCAAGTGATGTTTAGACTTGAGGATACCAGTTGAGTAATCTGGCAATAAAAGCTCCTCCATTGTCTGATTGGATAGTTTGAGGTAAGCCAAATTGGGAGATAATCTTCCTTACAAGAATTTTAGAGACTATGTCTGCAGTCTCTTGGGCAATGGGAAAGCTTCTATCCATTCCGAGAAAGTGAAGACAAAGGTAAGAAGATATTTGTTAGTCTTCGGCCGGGGCACATGTATAAAATCTGTCTGCCAATGTTTGCCTGCAGTGGGTCCATGAAATTGGTGGGTTGAAAAAGAAAGGGAAGATAGTGTCACTGAAGAAGAAGTCTTGTCACAGAGATTACAATTTTGGGTATCCTGGAGAATAATGATTTTTAGGGAGGGATGGGTGGTGACTGGAGTTAGGAGTATATATAGGACTTGGGTACCTATATGAAAGCAGTTGTGTAGATTAGTGATGATGTTTAAGGCCTATTGATCCGGGAGAAATTTTGATCCTTGGAAAATTCATCCCTCAGTGTTTTGGTTATAGGTAGGTTTGTGGAGTAATTGTAGTTGTTGGGGGTAATCATAGAGATGCGGGCAGAGTGTTTGGCACAAGAGGGAGAAGATGAAAAGGATATGGCTGTTGTGCAGCCAGTTTAGCCTGTGTGTCAGTGAAACTGTTGCTTTGAGAAATGGGATCTGATGGCATTTCTTGTCCCCTGCAATGAATGACTGTTACCTGTTTTGGGAGCTGTACTACCTCTAGTACAGCCAATGTAAATGAAGGTTGCTGAAAGTGTATTTTGAGTCAGTGTGGATATTTATGATTTTGTCTTTGGCCAGTGTGAGGGCCTGTGTAAGGGTGATAAGTTCTGCTTTTTATGAAGATGTCCCAGATGGCAGTGGACTTGCTTCTATTACCTTTGATCCACTGACTATAACATATCCTAACCTTTTTTGAGTGTTTGTGTTGGTTGAACTGCCACCTATGAACCATATGTCAGAGGCTGCAGGGAGATGAGTGTTGTTAATGTGGGGATAGGGGGTTGAAGTCATCTGTAAGACCTCAGTGCAATTCTGGTGAGGGATCTCATCAGAGGTGGGAAGAAAGATGGCTGGGTTGAGGGGCCTGCTGGTAGAGATAGTTGTTGAAGGGTCTTGTATGAGTATTAAGTAAACCTGTCGTAGTCAGGAGCGAGTCATTAGGGCAGGGAGTGTTTTGTGTGAAATGGGCTCATTAAGGTGATGAGATGAGTGGACTGTGATTCGCTGTCATAAAGTGAACTTTTTTGCCTCTTGTATTAATATGTCTGCTGTGTCAAAAGCCCAAAGACAGAAGTCCAACCATGTACTGTGTTGTCTAATTGCTTTGAGAAGTATGTTACTGCTTGGAAGGAAGGTCCCTATTTGTGTACTAGAACTCCCACAGCATTATGATCCTGAGAGGTGGTATATAGAACAAAAGGTTGAGTCAGGTTTGGGAAAGTGAGGGTTGGGGTCCTTAAAAGGACCTATTTCAGTATATAGAATGAAAAGTGTATAGAAGTGGTAAAGTTGAGAAAGATTAAAGATTAAAGATTCATTTTTCACTATCCTATCTGACAGGGAACCCTTGAAAACTTTATAGAGAGGCTGGGCTAGAGTTGTAAAGTTAGGAATCCAAAAGTGAAAGAAGTTAGCTAGAGCAAGAAAGGACAGAACTTGTTGTTTTGCAGTTGGCACCTGGAGGTCATGGAGGATGGCCTTGTGTCAGTGGTAATTTAAAAAGTGGTGGGAGTAAGGGTGAGCCAAAGATATTTGACCTTTGGTGAGTCTATTTGGGCTTTGGTGGGGTCACCCTATATCTTGGAAGATAATTGAGAAGAGTAGTCGTATGCTTTATGGCCAGAGCATGGGATGGGGAACAGAAAGAAATCATCTACATATTGAAAGACAGTGCTGGGTTTGAGGTTGAGAGTGTGAAGTCAGTGGCAAGGGCTTGGCTAAAGAAGTAAGGACTATCTCTGAACCCTTGAGGGAGAGGAAGGACTCTCCATGTCAGCTGTAGACCTAAAGGTGTCTGGGTCTGTCCACATGAAAGTAAATATGTCTTAACCATATTCAGGGTGAAAAGGGATAGTGAAAAATGAATCTTTAACATCTAAGACAGAGCCGGGCATGGTGGCTCATGCCTGTAATCCCAGCACTTGGGAGGCTGAGACAGGTGGATCGTTGTGAGTTCAAGACCAGCCTGGGCTACAAAGTGAGCTCAAGGCCAGCCTGAATGGCATAGTGAGACCCTGTCTCAAAAACACCAGGGCTTGGGATCTAGCTCAGCGGTCTAAGCACCTGCCCGGCAAGCACAAGGTCATGAGTTCAATCCCTGGTGCCACAAAAAAAAAAAAAAAAAAGATCTAAGACAGTAAAGTGGGAAGTGGATAGAGGAATACGGGAGAGCATAGCATAAGGGTTTGGCACTGAATGAATCAGTGTTACTCTACTGTTGATAGCCCTGAGATCTTGAACCAAGTGGTAGGAGTCATGAGGTTTTAGCACAGGAAGAACAGGGGTATCATAAGGCAAATGTGTAGTCCTAAGAAAGCCATTGGATTATGGTTTGAGCCCCTGTTGGTGTTTGGGAGCTATTGGATATTGGGGTAGACAGGGAAAAACTGAAGGATCTTTAAGGCAAATTAGCACAGGAGCAGTGTGGATGGCATGAGTAGAGCTGGAGGCATCCCAGATTATAAGCTCAACAAGGGAGGGAGAAGGAAAATGGATCTGGCAATGCAATGTGGTTGAGTTTGAAGGACAAGGGATGTGGGGAGTGAGAAAGTGAAAGAGAAGTTGAGTTTTTGAATGAAGTCTCTGCCCAAGAGAGGTGTAAGGCAGGTTGGGATAACAAGAAAATTATGGGTGAAGAAAAGGGTTTGGAATCAGCAGGGGATGCCTAGAAAGATTGCATAGGTTGTCTGTCAATTCCCACAACTGAGACCATAGATCAGGTACAGTGGCCTGAAAACTCAGGAAGAACACTGTAGGTGGCCTCTATGTCAACAAGGAAGGAGAGTGTTTATCTGAAAAATTCAGCAAGACTTGAGGTTCTGAGAAAGATACCTTGATGGAGACTGTGGACATTGAGCTCCATTAATCCTGTTTAGCAGCAAGACTAAGCAGGTCAGCTAGCAATGAGTTCAGCAGTGGCAATGAGATCTTCTGTGATGGTAGATAGTTTGTTGATTTACCTGCTTTCTGGCTGGACAGGGAAGTTGCACTTCCAGTGGCTGTCAAGATTGCAGATGGGATAAGGTCCTGGTGGTGGCCATGGGTTGGGGCAGAGAGAGAGAGAGGCAGGAGCTCCTCGAATGAGGAGTGGCTCACCTGTGGAAGATAAAGTGGATCTGTGCTGGATGGAGGCTGGCAATGGCAAAGGCAGAGATGAGAGAAAGAGCAATGGTGGCTCATTGGCAGGAGGAGCTCAAAATGGGGTACCCACCAGGAGCTGCATGCTCCAACCAATACCAGTCATGGCACCAAAATGTTAGGGTTTTTTTGGTGCAGTTGGGAGACACAGACAGAGATAAGAAAAAGCCTCTGTGGCCAGTGCAGGAAGGTTGTAGGAGATTGTGAGGAATCTCAAACAGGGGGAGCTGAGGAGTGACCTTTATGGAGTAGGGCTGGGGGTGAAGACTGGATCATGGCATTGGGAGAGGATTGGAGGACCTTTGGTGCATACATGAAAGAAGAGCAGGAAGTTTATTATGGGTTTGGAAGAAGAACACGGAAATTGGTATTGGAGGGACACACTGTTGTTTTAGGACCCAGTGCCAAGTTGGGCAGGCACCATGTAAAGTCTGGCAGAGCCCTATATGAGCAGAACCCATCAATATGTACCTCCAAAGAATATAAGGGAAATATTATAACTCCCAACCTTCTAGATGTCCAAAATGCCAAGATCTTGTTGTCTAAAATCAAGTAATAGATTCTAGGAACAATGGAAGTTAAGAGTAGGAAGAATTTATTGAGAGAAAGATAGCTCTGTCTATAAGAGAGACAGAAGGAGGCATAGAAAGTGGGTTGCCTGCCAACCCACTTCTCAGGGGTGTTTTGTTGAGCAAAGCCACCAGGTGAGACAGGTATAAGGTGGGCAAAAAATATCATCAACTGATAAGATTACATGCATAGTTACTTAGGTAATATTTATCCAGTGGGAAGTTGGGTATGAGGTGGGACAAAACTAAGGTCAACCAATAAGATTACAATATTGATTAAATGGGAATCAAATGGCAAAGCAAGTAGTTAGCCTACATGATATGGACAGGAACTTTCCTGGAAGGGGTAGTTAAGGAAATTCTGGTCTTCTACCCAAGGTGATTGATTACTATTTAGAATATTAATCACTGGTGTTTGTCCCTAGGGGAAATATATGGGAGCAATCCTTCCTCTTTGTCCTGAGGCCTGACATTCAACAAGTGTGCCTTCACGCTCAGTTGTGTTCTGCACTGACCTCTGAGGGCCCAGCCTTATCTGACTGTGTATAATATTGCTAAATAACTTATCTATCTATAATAGAAAGTTAATCCATCAATTATTATGCAATGTATATGCTTCTTTTTTATACAATAGGGGAAAAGACCACATAAGAATCATAACTTTGGCCTTTATCTGTGCTAAAAACAATTTCCAAAAATGAAATCACAACACTTACAGAAGTATAAAATGAATGTGTGTCAAAGATTTTATTCAATTCTTTAATTAGTGATAGTGATATAGGAGAAATATAACTATCAACCTGCTATATGTCAGATGTGCTGAGTTTGTGTCCCCTGAAATGGGTAAATGAATTCCAAAGGACAAAGAAGGTTGAGACTAAGAGCCATTAAGAGATAGCACCTGAGAGTCAGGAGGAGTTGCAGAAGTTGCCATCAAGGTCCTTTGCAATGGGTATCACACGGGTCAAACTATCATCAACCTATAGGATTACAATTTTAACTGCTTAGCTAATATTGATCCAATAGGAAAGTGGATCCTGGAGCAAGGGTACATAGAAAGAACAAAGGTATTTTCGGGAAAGGATGGATCTGGATGACTGGAGGGTGCTAATTATAGTATAATTTCAAGTTACTGCTTATCCCTTAGGGAGATGTTGTTTATCTTTGTAGCCATTGCATCTTTATCTTGAAGCCTAGTCTTCAAATGCAACTCCAGCCATAAGTCTAATGCCTTTTTTTTTGTTTTTGCTGACTTCTTTGAGAGCCCAGTCCCTCACTGATTGTATGCTAATTTCTGTCCAACTTACCTGCTTATAACAACAGTTCCAGTAAGATGTTAAAACTACGCTAAAGAACATCTGGAAAGGGCTGGGGATCTAGCTCAGTGGTCTAAGCGCCTGCCCAGCAAGTGCAAGGTCATGAGTTCAATCCCTGGTGCCGCAAAAAAAAAAAAAAAGAACATCTGGAAAATAATTAATGTAGGTAATCAGGAATGATGAAATAATTTCCTAATGTTTGTAGGATTGCAAGATATCTCTGTGAGAAGTAATAAGCATTCATTCTTTAACCAAAATTTGTCAGTTTTCCTTGGCTTTTCTTTTCAGCTATGTTCAACCCTATTTGGTCTGCATCACTTAGTTTTAACAAAAATTCTAGTCTGCCTTCAATAAGATTCCATTAAGTCTGTTTAGTTGGAATCTCCTTTTACCTCTGACATTTCTTCTTAGCAGTGTTCCATCTCTCAGCCTAAGCCCAACTCCTTGGTTATTTTGGGGGCTCAGAGAATATGTTAGTAAGTTTCCCATTATGGAAAGAAGACATCTGAACAATTTGTAAGTAGGGATGATTTCTTTTGGTTCATAGTTTTAGAGCATTCAATCCATGGCCAGTTGACCCCACTGCTTTTGGGTCTGCATTGAGACTGTGCATCATGGTGAGAGCCCATGGTAAAGTAAGGCCAGTCAGTTAATGGGCAGGACAAGAAAGAAGGAGAGAGAAGAGGCTAAGGTCTCATAGTCTTCTTCACTCTCCAGTGAGTTAAAACCCCTATTAATTATCACCTCTTGAAGTTTACCTACTTCCCAATAGTACTAAGCTAGGAAAAAAAGCTTTTATACATAGAAAAATTTCAAGTTCAAAACAGAGTAGAAAACAATATACTAAATTATGTTACTTTTATGTGCTTAATAATTTTATCTAAAGAAATGTAGCAGATCCAGGGTCTCTCTGATCTGCTGATTTCGTATTTCTAATTTTTTCCCCTTCTGAAGTATATGAAGGTCATTTCATGAATTTCTTTTATCTGATTAAAAGCAGTTCTTACAATATAATATTGTCATGAATTCCTTTCTTGGAATTTCAACTAGAGAAGATTTAACTCGTTTCACAAGAGAGAAGATCAAATGACATTTGTCTCATCCAGAAAGACTTTAGACAACATCTCACATATTCTCCTGAGGGATGCTACCTCAGAGACTTTCTTTGCATAACAAGACATTCTTGTTTGTCATACATACCCTGGCCTCTCCAGTTCTATCCTGTCATCATCTTCCTGAGAAGTGTCTTGCCCCTATCTTTTTTTTTTTTTTTTGTAGCTTAGTGACAACTGTCAGGAAAGGGTTCTTTTCCTCAATTCAAATGGAAATCTCAACTTGTCAAAATATTGCCTTGATGTTGGCAGTGCTAGGTTTTGCATGTCAGTAACTTTTAGCTACCTGATGATGCAAGATACATGTAACTTGCTTCAGTGATCACCAAAGTTAAAAATGAGGTAAATCCCAGGCAAAATTTTAATTGGAAAGGAAGAGAAAATGGGAAGGAACATCAGCTTGAAGAGTTGAAGGGATCATGGCTCTGACAAAGAAGATCAGATTGGTTCATTAATAAAGAGTTCTAGTTTTTCAAAGTGTATCTAGGGTGGATGAAGGTCTAGTAATTTCTAGTAATTTGATTCATGAGTAAGGCATTTTTTTTTAGTTCTCTCTCTCATGTTTTAGGGAATTTTCCTCTGATAGGATAAGATTAGGGGTCATTCTAACATTTGGAGACATCCTGGTGTCCTTTCTGCATCTAGTCTTTGCTAAGAGTAGGAGAATAAGGAAAGGATGAATTTCAAACATTGTTAACAAGAAGAAAGGCATGCCTTCCCTTCTAATAGGTAGTAAGTCATGGATTAAGGCCAGCCTGAGAATCCCTCTGTCTCTGGTTCTCAAGATGGCTTCTATTCTATTTCACTACTAGGATATTATGTAAACTTCAACCACCTGTCCTTTCTTCAAGTTTTATGTTTTGTTTTATGTTTTATGTTTACATTCATGTAATAAATCTGTATACCTTTTCTTCTGTTAATCTGGCTACTGTCAGTTTATTCCAAAGACTGAAATTATTGAAACTTTAGAGAGTAGAAGGAAAATTTAAATTCTCTTACATTATAAAACACTAATTTTCTGTGTGATATTATGAATTGGGCCCTGTTGTTTACTGACATCTCCTTCCTTTATTTGATATTTCTTGAATAAAATCATTTTTATCCTATTACCTACCATCCAGCTCTGGTTTTCTTTGACAAAAGTGAAAATCATCTTTTATGTTTCCATTAGACAAAAAAGCCTTTGCATTGCTATCAGTTTTATACAACTTGGAAGATTATATACTTAGAAAATATGATGTCATATACATTTAGACAACCCTGAAAGGCCAGCAAGAGTATGGCCTTCAGTCCATTGGTAGAATGCAGAAAGGCTTGAGAAAATCAGTCACGATCATTGCTCTCTTAACTTGTTCATAAGTATAAAATACAAGGACAAGTCCAATGGCACTTGTCAAGATAGAGATGTTATAATTTTTAAAAGTGTAAAATGATGTCTTTCAGGCAATGGTAAAATGAATTTAGTATTATTAATTAATGTGGAACAAGAAAAATGTTAGAACCTCCTTGTATAGATCCTGGTAATAATAGATATTTAGAGGAAATTAGCAAATAAATGTTAGGATGATATTGCTGAGTCATATATAACCCATTAAGCATTCAGTGAGCCAGAAATCAATAGGACCATTTGTTATACAAAATTAAAATTATTGTATCTGTATCAGACAAAATTTTACAAGCTGTCAAGATACTTTACTAAGTTGGGAACTCCCAGTAATGAGATAAACTGTATTTCCCTCCACTCCTCAGAGTCCTTTGTAACATTTGCAGCTAGGTGATAAAGGTATCAGCCAAATATTTACTTCAAGTCCAGTATTTCTTTTCTGACTAATACAACAGAAAATTTTGTCATTTGGAAACCGTGTAAAATCAGATAAGCTGTATTAAAATCATGACTTAATAAATGGAAAGAAACAACCATTTAACTAGTGTCATAGTGTAAGTGAAAGAAAATAACTTCTGTAAAAATAGAAAAGATTGTGGAAATATTTTTATTTCAAAGAATATTTGATGATTTTTTTTGTTGTTTTCAAAGAAATGAAAGAAACTTAAGCTTTTTGAGTAATGGTATAGTTACAATTAAAAAGTAATTTAGGTATACAAAACATATACTGGACTCTGCCCTCCAACATTACTCAGAGAAATACTGATAAAATATGTTAACTAACTATAAAATGTACATAGGGAAGCTTGAAAACAAAGAAATGTAAATAATAATGTCCCCAAGAGCAAACAGCAGTCTTACCATAGTGAGTTTATATTGTGGTAAACTTCCTATATGGGAACCAGGAACAAATGCCAGCCTTGTAGGGTCTACAACAAGTATATCTCTGTGGGAATGATAGTCAGTGATGTGGAAGAATTACTTTGAAGCATCCTTCGAAATGAATGCAAAAGCTGAAAACATCCTCCCTGTCTGTAACTTGGCTCAGAATTTTTGCCTATTAGTCCAGAATAAAGTCAAAATGAAGATATATGAAACATGCTATGAATGAAAACCAAATCAGTAACTGCAGATTCGAATTCCAGGTCAGAGATGTATTTGTGTTAGAGGCAAGGTGTCTGATATGGATAAAACATAAACTGTGAACCCTAATAAATTAATCTAAATTTCAAGATGAAATTGGTAGAACTCAGAGTTCAGAGAGGTGAAACCATGAAGTGGCCCCATAAGATTATAGAAATGCCTCTCCAATGTTGGGGATCAGTTATAATTCACAATATAGATAAGATTACAGAAAAAAATGTGAAATTGATTAGACAATGAAATTCAGTGAGTACTGAAGAACCATTTAGTAGTTTACAAAAAACATAAATACCTGTGACACCAGAGACCATCCATAAATCTGAAAGGATTTTTAACATAATTTTATTTAAAATATTTGAAGAAATAAAGTAGAAGAGATATCCATAAGAATGTGGACAGAGAAAAGTAACTACCTAGAAATCTTAGAAATGAGAAAGTATAACCAGCAAAGTAAATCAATCATCAGATAGGGGAACTGCTACAATATTAAATAGCAAATTTGGCCTAGCCAAAGTGTGAAGTTTTGAATTAGAAGATGCATGAGAAAAATTTTTCTGAAAGGTAGCACAAGGACAATAAGGTATGCAAACACAATACATACATAAATACATGCATTCAAGCACACATAAAAGAGGAAACAGATGGACAAAACCCAACATGTTTCTAATAGGAAATTCAGAAAAAGGAAAAAATAAAATAAACTTAAATAGAATAGGAAAGAAGAAATATTTATTTTTAAATTTAAATTTTTATTAATACATGTTTACAGTGCATTATAATTATACTTATATAGGGAATTGATAAATATACATAACACATTTAATTCTTTCTTTTTATCTCCTTCTCCTCTTCTTCTTCTTTTCTCCTTCCGTCTCTGGTCTCTGTTCTTTCTGCAAAAGATCTATTACATTCTTCCCCGTTATTTATCTTTTATATTATTATTTATTTATATTTTGAATTTCTCATGTAAGAGAAATCATGCAATTTTTGAAGAAATGATGGTGACAATGTTTTAAAAAGCAGAAAAGATTATCTTCTCTATTGTTGGATAATAAGTAGGATTTTTAAAATTATCTAAACAGTTACAAATAAATTTAAACTCATTATTAGCATACATAGGTTATATTTATCATTATAGATTATAAAAGAAGCAACAAACAAAAACTTCAGTCTTCCTTTAAAATCAATAAAACTAAATAACACTTTAGGTTTGGAAATAATCAAATAATGCCTGGGTAAAATGTCAGTGAAAGATAAAATTGAATTTCAAATGATATCACTGAAAGGGGACAAGAGGATAATTTCATACTAATAGCACAATGTAGATATAACACTCATAATCTAGTATGCATCTATATACATAGCCTTGAAACTATAAAGCAAAAACACTGCAAAAATATGAAAATAACAACAAATTTATATTCATACTGAGAGAATTTACCCAGAAAATGATAGTACAATAAGACACAAAATGAGTAAGAAAAGAAGATCTAAATATGTGATTTACAATTTTAATTTGACATAATCTAATTCTGGAGACACACATTTTATTTAAGTATGCATGAATATTTACCAAAAATGACTGCATGCCACTATGAGTTAGCAAGATTCAACTTTACACAAACCTTATTTTGTAACCATAACATAATGTGCTCATATCAGCAATGAGAACGTCTCTTTAAAAAGGCATATATGAAAAAAGGAATGTATTTAGAAGTCAGATAAATAACCATATGAAGAGAAAATAATTAGCTCAAGAGGAAATCATGGTAATTTTGAATGATTTCAATATTATCACAACATTCAAAACTATGTAATAAAGCCAAAACTAAGAGAAAAATGTTTTGTCTTAAATATATTAATTAGAAGAGGTGAATGACTGAAAATAAATGAATTGATACTATATCAAGTTTTTGAGGGAACTTATGTCAAGCTCTGTGAAGTTCAAGTTCTCTGACTATAAAATCAGTTGGTGAATCATTTGATGAGTTAATATCTATGCAAAAACAATCTAGACTAGAAACATCATAATTCTAAAAATATTGGAAGCAAATGTAGTCTACCTTTATAGTAGATGCCAAAAGGGCCCAAGTCAGAAGAATAGATGTCATCTTCATTATAAAGAGCCCATAGAACCAGGTAGACAGTAATGGTCAATAATTTACCTATTTACATGACTGATTTGACTTCCAGTTCTTTATTAAATATTAAAAACACAGAGAGATCGCTAAGAATGTGAATCACAGGAATTTGCTAAGAATTTTCAGAGATATTGAGAGAGCCTCTTTCAATGTTAACATGTTCTCCAACTACAAAACAATACCAGAGCAAAAGAGAAGAGGAAGAAATGTCATGGATATAATTTATAATACTAATTTGTGTCTCACTACTTATACATATATATGTGTATAATTGTGTATGCGTGTGTGCATATACAGATATAGCTTCTGTTTCATAACTCTGATAAATCTAGTCTCTATCTATAACCATGTTATTTCATGAATGTTATACAGGTAGAATCATGCTCTGCATCATTATCATATTGAATTTTTTTCAGTTAGCATAATTTCCATGAGGATCATAGTTGTGTTATATATCAACAATTTGTTTCTTTTTATTGTAGGCCAGTAATCTATGTTATGACATTATTGCTGTTTGCCTATAAACTGATGTATTTTTAAATGAGTTTTTTCTTGATATAAGTTTCACATAGAGGGAAATATTCAGTGTAGACAGTTTCACTGTGCAGTGTTAACTACAGTGGAGACTGAAAACTTATCGCTATGTTTCCAATATATTCTGGTCTTTAAGCCAGTATGATAAATAAAAAAAATGTGTATGGAATGGATAGGTCTATCAGCATTGATTTGATATGTTAGTTTCATTCCTGTCCTTGTATCAAATACTGAAGATAATAAATTCATTTAAAAATATTTCTTTGGCGCACGATTTTTGAAGGTTCAGTTCATAATCACATGGCCCAGTTGCTTTGTGTCTGTGGCAGTTTTATCATTGCAGAAGCACATCACATAAACAACATTGCTTCTTCTATGACCAGAGAGTAAAAGTGAAAACAAAAGCCTGGGCTTCCATTTTCTCCTTCCAGAGCATTTCCCCAGTGACAGAAGACTTTCCACTAGAACCCAGATACAAAGATTGTCACCTTTTAATAGTAAAAAAGGGTGGGGACCCAGCCTGCTACATGTGGGAATTGGAGGACATTCCCAATCCAAACTATGGTACTTTGATTTGAAAATATTCTGTCAAATCTTATATCTTATCCTCATATTTAAAATGTATTTCTTTGGCTTTTAGAAACTTATTCTTTAATTGTGATAAGAAGATTAACTCAACTTAGAAACACTGACAGTAAAAATGAGTGGACAATAAGTTTTATAAACATATAAGGCAGCAGAAGGTTAGGTGCACTGAATGGATAGAGAGAATTTGGAACGGAACCTGTGGCTTTAATCTGGGCTTTATAGGGTAGATTAGTCTCTGGATTGGAATAAAAGTGGCATTGGGCTATATACAGGGACTCCACATACAGCTAAGAGTATCTCTTGATAGTGTCCTGCACAAGGTAAACAAATAAAGCTTTATTCTTTTATTCCTGTTATATGACTAATAAAGCAATTATGGAAGAATGGAATTTAATGCACCTAAAGATGAGAATATTTCAGAATTGATGCTATATTTTACAGAAAATGAAAACATATATTTTTGATTGTTATTTCCAGTTCCAAGAGTATGAAATTTCTACACCATCATGGCTCAGACGGGGCACCAATATTCTACAACTTACAGCATCTTTTTTAACAGTTAGATCCTGGAAGTTATCTGTGTAACTTTATCTCACCTAGCATTTAAGCCTTATTACTAGTGATTTCTTGAGTTTATTTTCGGAGTACCATTCAAACAAATAAGTATAGCTAGGTTTGGTGGTGCATGCGTGTAATTCCAGCACTCAGCAAGCTATTATGAACCCTTAATCCCAAGAGGTACTTCTTGACTTTTGCTCACTTTGCTATTTGCAGCAGAAAAATTGACTTTCTGCTAATGAAAAAACGTGGGCTAGAGGCTTGAAGAAAATAGATAATTCCTCTTCCACCAAAGTTTCAGAGCCAGCACCAAGTGACCACAGTCAGAACTGTATGGAAAGTGAAATATCAGTTTCAGGAGGATGTGACTCTTCCACATCTGTTATAGTCCTTACATTTTCATCCCGAAATTAAAAATAAAAGAGAATAACATTTTGTTTGTAGTTGGGCATCTGTCCCCAACTATCACTCTATTCATACATACTAGTATAACTTTACCCCCTTTTTTCCCTTTTTCTACTGTTTCTTCTACCTTATATGGCCACCATCATCATCTACAGTAACTGATTCCTGTGATGTGTTAGGAACGAATCTAGGGAACACTGACATCAGGAGTCTCGCTCTTTTCTTCCTTTTCAGAAATACCACCCATGGTGGGAGAGTAGACACAAAAAGATCTATGGCAGAAAATTAAGTGACTAAACTAAGTCAAATCAGTGTGTCTTAGTTACTTTTTTTCTTGTTGTTGAGACAAAATACCTGACACCCAAAGTTAGGGAAGGGAAGGTTTATCTTACACTTTTGGAGATTTCAGTCCATACTCAGCTGGTTCCAAGGCAGGGTAGCATGGCCGAGGGGCAGCCATTCATGGAGGCTCCAAGCGGCAAGAGTTTACCACGCAAAAGAGGAAAAACACGCCCCCATTCCGACCTTGCATTATATGTGGGCTCCACCCCTGGGCGGGTGCAGGACTCACACCGCCAATCCCAGCGCTAGACAACGAGTCAATCACAAACGCTAGATTCAGCCCCTTCCATGACTACATGAGGCTTGTGGGGGGCCATCTATATACAAACCATAACACAGTGTTGCACTCAATGTACAAGAAGGCAAATAGCTTACTGAATTCTGTAACTGTTAGGGTGATTTTTATTCTCTCTCTCCCAATTCCCTCCATCTCCCATGCCAACCCATGGCTTAAAACATCTTTTTCTTCTCATAGAGTAAGTTTTCTCTTCTTTCAGGAATACTTTCCTTTCTCGACTCTACTTTCCAGTCTCTCTATTGCACTCCATCCCTGTGAGCCCTTGTACAATGGAAAGATGCTCATCGAACACTTAATATCACCTAATGTTTATATATTTGTCTTCCCAAGTACACAATAATCTTCCTGAAGACAGAAATGCATTTATACCTCATTCTATTCCCAGCACTGTGACTCAGACTGGAAGTTACTCAATAAAGAATGATTGAGTAAATAAATGCTTTTGGATCAAGAAGAGATTTCTTTAAATTATGTCTCATGAAGAAAGATGAGTCATGGATATTTAATAGGATATTTATATTTGGAGACAAAGGGATGGATAACTTCTGGACAAGGAGAAATGACTATATGTCAATAACAGTAACATAGGATAGTGACTGACAACTTTGCCATCACTTGAACTTGGGTTCAAAATGCAGCTGATAATTACCAGATTCAAATTCTAAGTTTGTACTTGCTCTGGTTTAGATCTGGGATGTCTTCGCAAAGTCTCATGTGTTCAGAGGTGGGGATTTTAGGAGGTGATTGAATCAGAACAGCACTGTGCTCATCAGTGATGATCATGTGGCTGAATGTGCTATTAGAAGGTGGGGCTTGGTCAGAGTCAGGTCACTGGGGTGGGATGTGGAAGGGTATCTCCCTCTCTGGACCCACTCCTCACTTTCTGCTTCTATGGCTGCCATGACTTAAGCAGTCTTCCTCCCCCAGATACTTTCTCTATGTCATTTTTACCTTGGAGCTGACAGATCAACGATTGAAACTTCAAAACTATGAGCCAATATACAACCTCTTTTCACTTAAGTTGTGGGTTGTAGGTATCGAATCTCAGCAACAAGCAAGTAGCTAAGAAAATTCCATGATATCTACCATGTAATTAATTATAAAATAAACATCACATATTTGGGGAAGGATTAAATCTTTTAAATGCTTTACAATGATTGGGAAAGCATACAGGGGAAAATCATAGTCTTTTTGAGCAAATAGAAACTTATCCTAGTATATCATCATCATGACAACTGCTTCTGGCTCACTGCATACTCTTGTCCAGTCATCTTCTGCTTCTAGATTAAAATATGTTTTGAAGTCTCTAAAACTACTTTGAGAAATACAATTGATTCTTACCATTTCTAAAATATCTGGATCACGGAATCAAGAAGTAGCATTTGCAATGCAGATTTCTGGAGCACGCGTGCCAGAGCTGGAGTTCCAAGTGGCACCAGGACAACAGCATTCCCCTTTACAGTGATTAGGAGACAAAGCATGAATATCTTACAGTTAAGTTTCAGCCAGTGTGTAAAAGCTAAGCCAAATGGTGAGAGACTTGGCGGGTGACTGGCCTAAGCGAGAAGAATGTTGAGAAAAGAGCCAAAATGTAATATGATCACGCCTATGGGTTCCTTCGATGCTGGGAGGGGCATGGCAATGGGTGCCAGGGCACCTGAGACATTGTTCATTCCCTGTGTGTGAAAAATGGGACCTTGAAGCTTCCAAACACCTGTGCTCTCTCAGCTTGCAGTCAAAGCTGATGCTGGATGAAAATTCAATTGCGCACTCTGCGTGAGGGAAAGGTGGACTCAGTAAGCCAAGCTCTCAGGCCTCCTCACGCTGTAAATTGATGTGCTGCCCTTCACTTTGGAAAGAGTGTGAAAATATGGAGCAAGTGTTTCCAGAATGCATCTGTCCACCTTCAAAATTATTTAAAATGTAAAATAATTATCCCTGTAAGTTAGAAGGCAGAGAATTTGAAGAGTGAATTGACTCCAAAATTGGTATAAAGGGAACAGGAGCAACGCAGTATGATTTCCCGTGAAGCGGCCTATTCTACGCACAACCAAAGGCCCATTCTATTCTGCCTTGGCACCAGCTCAGTAGGGACACAAGAGGCCTGCTCAGAGCACATAGAGCAGTGCTATGTTAGTGCGTGCTTCACAGGCAATTGCTGTGGAAGCAGGGAAAGATGACTGTGTTCCAGGCAGCATTCATGGAGTAAGGCTGAAGAATGGCGAAGGTGAGTAGAGAGGAAGAACTGTGCATGCGCGTGCACACACACACACACACACACACACACACACACGAAAATTTGAGAGAAACCAGACATGAAGACAATTTCTAGCCAGTGTTGATTAAAATCTAGAAAAAGTCACCAGAAACCTTAGGAATTCTGCTTGTTGTCCATGAATACTCATTTGGTTTTGCTGATCCCTAAAATAGCACCTATATCTCACAATAGCCAAGTCTTCTATTTGGAAATAACAATTTTATTCCCATAGTTTATGCTTTTGAAGGACTTTTCAATCTTCCACTTTTATTTTCATTTTTAATCAGTAAAGTATAGGGGAAATCTGGAATATTAAACCTGAAATACTTGGTTTGAGTTCAACATGGTTCTTTAGGGCTGATTTCTCTGAACTTCACTTGTGACATCTTTAAAATTCAAATGCATGGAAGCTAACACATCAAAACATGTGTCCACGGGACCCAATTCTGTCATTTGAAATTGAAAGTATATTAATTTTCCCCATATTTAAATTTCCTCATCTATGATTGGGAAATGATGATATTACCCAACTTATTTTTAAAATTGGTTAAAATGATTTAAATGTGATGATACAAATAAAAGTGCTTGAAAGTCATAACATGGTATGCAAAATTATGGATATATTCAACACATTGTGTGAATTTCATTGGCTTTGGGGCTTCATATCCCTGAATGTTTTGTTACTTCCTCTGAAGTTTATCCATTCCCATTACCTACTGAACTGTTATTCTCTGGTCAAATCTCAGATTTGTGTTCACCTCGTCCTTGAATCCATCCTGAGAAACTCAGAGACAAGGGGTATCTCTCAGATGACTTCTTATGCATCAGAGAGTGTCTTATCAGTCATCCTTAATTTTGTTTTTCTTAATAATTTGATTCTCTATTTCTTTGAAAATTAGCCTTTACATCTTTTAACTCACTTAAGCATGGTTCACTAAACTAGTGACCAAGCAGTCTAGATAGTAGCTAAGGGAATAATATAGACCTGGGATGATGTACTCTGTGAGGTTAGAGAGGAGAACTTCACTCTCTAGGTTATGATCTTTCTACTGACCACATTACCTTCATATTTCCCAGCAATTCCCTTGCTTAATTAGAAGATTCTGTACTGATTTGAGTTGGAATCTTTAAAGATTCGGATTATTTTGAAATATCCATCACTTATGCACTATTTTATCTGTCTGTTCTGCTGATACTTTGTTGTCGTGACAGTTTATGTAGTGATGGAGAAGGACTGATTTATAGAATGTATCTAGACTAGACACTAGTCAAGAGGAAATAGTCATTTTGATTTGCAAATTTGTATTTGGATGGGAAAAATTAAACTGAACTAGACAAAGAGAAAAAAAATTATCCTAGATTTACAGAAATATTTCTTTGGAGAAGCCTGCTTGAGAAATAAAGACATGTGAGTGTCCCCAGGTCAGATACCTGAACTTTGATCCCTTCTCAAGCTACTTTCTAAAGCACTCATGACAAAAGACTTAGAACCTTGGCAGCAGTGGTCAAGTTGGAATACTCAGGAATTCCAACTCATTGACTAGTTGATCAGAACACTACCCTTGATTACTACTGACACAACACTGTATTTAGTTTACATTACACTTTTTTTTTCTGTTAAATCAATTCTTTCTTTGATTTTTTCAAGACCAAAATGTTATTTTACTGCAAGGGTCATGCTGCACATTCATAGGGTAACAGAAAAACCTGTTGTCGTGTTGGACTATGTAATACAATAAAAATCAAATTAGTGCCTGAGTTACTCTTCACAATAGCATTTACATTGTACACTGAAGAATGACCAATAGGTCCAGTGTGCCTGAGCCTGCTGTCCCAGAGTAATTCTTAGCGTGCTGCCTCCCACTCTCAGAAGTTTCTTAGTTTAGGAAATAAATTACATAATACTTTTGGATCTCATCTAATGAGCAAAGACTAAGAAAAAGTCTCTGTACACATCCACAGTGAACTCATTATGGTGTGCCTTAAAATTTCCATGTATCACCTGCTCACACAAAAGCCATAGCTTCATTCATCTCTTTCAAAGGATGACATACTGCATAAGTAAAACAGTGTCAATAGCTAACACAAATTTCTCTTATTGAGAACATATATAAAGATTTGAAAATATATGCAACTTATTTAGTAAATTTGGAGAGGTGCAAGAGCAAGAAAGGATATGTAAATGTGGTCAGGTGTTGACAGTTCATGGTACCAGATGATGAAGTATATATCAGCACTCATTATATTGGTCTTTTAACTAATTTACAGAATTGAAAAATCTTGAAAGTAAGAGGTTCGTGATCTGAGCAGTTGCCCCGGGATTCAAATTACTGACTCTTATTGGCCGATGTAACGGTTTTCTTTAAGTAGTTAATAAATGAGCCATTTCATTTCTGGATCATAAACATGGATACAAGTAGGATCGTGTTTCTATGGATTGGTAGCAAGGTCTGCACCTCCTGATTCATGTTGATTTCGCACATGATAGCATGTGTTCTGAAATGAAAATAAAACTCACCGTTCGTGATCTTTCTTTCTTTCTTTTTTTCTCTCTTTCTTTCTTTCTTTCTTTCTTTCTTTCTTTCTTTCTTTCTTTCTTTCTTTCTTTCTCTTTCTTTCTTTCTTTCTTTCTTTCTTTCTTTCTTTCTTTCTTTCTTTCTTTCTTTCTTTCTCTTTTTCTTTTCTTTCTTCTTTCCACATCTAACATCTGAGTGACCAGATCCATTAACAGATCAATATTTGAGTATACATAATTTCTAATTTTCCAAATTCTAAATTTCAACTTCCTTAATTCTGTAACTTGTTTTATTTTCACAAATAAAACTAACACGATTGAACTAGAGCTGTTGGATATTTCATAATATTGTATTTATTATCTTTATAGTGAAAGGGACAAGTGAATTAGTTTCAGTCAATCTAAAGAACTTAAATTAGTATTGAAAAGAGTTGACAGTGAAGAACTGAGGGGATGGATTTGAATATAAATTGAAATTTACTAACATCATAAAAGGAATAATGCTGGCAATCTTTCAAAAGTATTTCCTCATGTCACAATTGATAATGTATATACAAATTTATGTACTTTTTATGGTTAGAATTTTATGAAATGTTCCTTTAAGTAATCTTCAGTCTAACAGTGTACTCTAGCTAATAACATTTAATAGTAATAATAATCTTGTGTTTCTATAAAATATGATAATGAATTATCAAGCAATTCATTATCCTTCAACATCCTGGCTGTGTGCAGATATCTCTCTGGATTGATTTTTGCAAATTTTAAAAACTGAGACCTAAAAGTAAAATAAACACTATCAAAAGTCATTAAAATCCCAAGTAACTGATAAGAGATGCCCCTCCTTTGCAGTAAGTATAAAATTTAGATTAAGATAAATTGGAAATGGTTACTCACTATATTCATTATATAAAAATACCTGTCTTATCCAATTAATTTACATCCTTGTTTTAAATAATTTTGAAGTTAAGTAAGGTTTCTATAGGCAAAATGCAACTGCATGGTGGAGCTCAGGAATATACGCTACCTTTGCTGTTTAGAGAACTTCACTGGATTTGAAGTTTTGTAGTCAACTGGATATTTCAAATTACATTTAGAAAAGAACAAGTAGAGAGCTGAAAGACCTCAATCATGTGTACTATATTGAACAGAGAATTTACATATTCTCCCTTTTCCTGTAAATGAAGCAGTTCATTTTTATAGAACAGCTTTATAATATAGTAGTGAAATTCTCACAAAATAAACAGTATATATTTAAACTGCACAAATTGGTAGGTATTAAATATGTCTACATCTGTAAAGCCATCATTACAATAAAGTTAAACGTATCTGGCAACCCCCCAGTTTTGCTTGTGACACTTTCTAATTCTTACTTCACATCTCTCTAACTTCTCACACCTAGAAAGCAAAAACTGATCTGCTTTCTGTCACTATAGATTAGTTTCTGTACTCTAAAATTGCATATAAATAGAATTATGCCAGTTTGTATGTTTATTTGACTGACTTTTTAGTTCTTTCACTTATCACTGGTATTTTGAGATCCACCAACATCTTTAAATGTATTAAGACTTCATTTCTTCTACATTAGCATTTCAATATATAGCTCTGCCACAATTTGATTATTTCTTCACTTACAAATGGATGTTAGAGTTGGTTTAGTTTGGGGCTATTACAAATAAATCCACCGTGACCATTCATGGGTAAGTCTTTCTATAAATACGCCTTGTTCCTCTTCAGTAAATATTTATTAGTGTAATAACCGAATTGCATAGTAGGTAGATACTCAACTTTTTAGGGAATTTCAAAATTCTTTTCCAAAGTGGTTATAATAGTTTGATATTTATCAGCATTTTATGAAGTTTCAGATGATTTAAATTCTGGTGTCACTTGACCTGTTCAGTCTTCTCAAGTTTAGCTACTCTAATTGTGATATCAACTTACATTTCCCCAGTGAATAATGGTGCTGAAAATTTTTATGTGTTTATTTAATGCCTAAGTATTTCTTGAGTGTTTATCAAAATTTATTACTGAGTTTTTCAATTTGTTTTCTCATGATTGAATTCTGGCTATTCTTTGTATATTCTGAAAACAAAATTTTCATCAGATATTGATTTACAAAAATTTACTCTAGTCCTGTGTAGCTTTCCTTACATTACCTTTCAAAGAACAGAGCATTTTAATATTACAAAAGTGAAATCTGTCATTTTTTTAATAAGTCAGACTTTTGGTGTTGCATCTAACAACTCTTTGCCTATAACAGGGTAATAAATATTTTTTCATATATATTTATGTAGACATTGTGTAGTTATTTCTTATATTTAGTTTTATTCATGATTAATTTTTTAATATGGAGAGAAATATGGATAAAATTTTATATTTTGGGTATGGCTATTCAGCTGATACAACCCTTTTTGAATCACTATCATTTCTCTAGTGAATTGCCTTTCCATCTTTTGTAAAAGTCAGTTTCATCTATACTTGTGAGTTTATTTTAGACTGATGACTTTTCTTTTTTATTGGTTCATATTTTGTTTTGTCAGTCAATCATTGTCTTAAAACTGTACCTTTATAAATTTAAGTACCTTAATAGAAGTTCCTCAGTTTCGATTTCTGATTTCAAAATTGTCTAGATTTTTCTATTTCTTGCAGTTACGAAGGAAGTTTAGTATAAACTTCTCCATTTCCAAAGAGATAGCCTGCTGAGAGTTTGATTGAGGTTGTATTGAAACTATAAACCAATTTAGAGAGAACTAACATCTTAACATTAAATACTTCAATTCACAAAAATGGAATATTTCTGCACTTATTTAGGAATTGTTTAAATTTTTTAAGCAATATATTATAATTATTACTTTGTAAGTCATTCACATCTAATGTCAAATTTCTTCTAGATTTACATATTTTGAATGCCATCATAAGCATTTTTTAAAAAGATCAATTTCCAACAGTACATTTCCATTTTACTGCCATGAATATAAAAGTAGTTGAGTTTTTGTTACTGTTCTGGTACCCTAAAAAAATTACAGAGTAGTGCAGAGTAGTGCTACAAGTTTAGTTTTGTAAATTCTTTGGGATTTTTTTTGATAGACAATCATGTTGACAACAAATAAAGACAAATCTTCCTTTACTTGTTTAATATGGATCTCTTTTATTTCTTTTGTCTGGCTATACAATTTTTAGTAGATGTTCCAGGAAAATTCTGAATAGAAGCAGAGGTACGCATATCTACATCTTGTTTCTGATCTCAGTGGGAAAGAATTCAGTTTTCTTTGTCCATTTTTTGTTGGTCTAAAAGACTATGACAGAGTTGGCAATTTGCAGTTTTTTTTAACTTAGCGTTTTAGAGGTTGGTGAGTCAAAAGTGCCTGCATCTGGTGATGACCCTTGTACTGCACTGTAGACTGCATAACAGGAAGAGCAAGTGAGCACGAGTGGAAGAGAAAGAACAGAGACACTGCTAATTTCACAATAACCAGGTAATTTACCTAATTCCCAAATACGGCCATTGGCCTAGTGACCTGTTATTTGCCTCAACCTATAAACACTACTGCACTGGAGATTCAGTTTCTAATACGTACACCTGGGGAATGCATTTGAGTTATTGAATCAATCTTGCACCAATGAGCAGAATGTTATCTATGTGTTTTTCAAAGATCAGTTTAATCAGGCTGAGGAAATTCCAGTGTTTCCTTACTTTCTTTAAAGTTTTAATCATGAATGCTATTCATTTTGCCAGCTTTTTGTGTCTATTTTTACTAAAACGATCACATGAATTTTTTTACTAATGTGGTTTATTATATTAATTGATTTTCAATATTTAATGGTGCCTTTCAAAATAAAACCACCTAGATCATGATTTATAATTCTGTTCATTTATTGCAAGACGTGCTTTGCCAATATTTTGTAGAAAATATTTTGTCTATAAATTTGTCTGTTAGTCTATTTTCTTTTGATGTCTTTTGTGGAATATCTTACAATACTCAGTGGATCAATGTCTGCTCAGGTTGACTTAGGAGGCAGGAGACTGCCAGTTTCAAGGAGCAAGAACATCTTGAAGATGGGATGTTTTGCCAGCTCGAGCAGAGATGGACCTTATGGGGAAAACAAGGACGCTCCCTATGGAACAATCAGATAAAAGCTAATGATTCAGCCAAATCGTCAGCATGCCTTGCTAACCTGAAAACATCTGTGCTCAGCAGAATGTTTTCTCCTTTATTTTTCCTCAAGTAATCTGGGAGTTTAAGTCAGTTCAGGGATTTAATTCAGTGAACTCCCCTGACCCTTGGACAAAGATATTCTGCCTCTCACATTTTTCATTCATCTCTTTATTAGGATTTGCTGAGCCAAACCTAGCAATCTTTCTCTAGCTTATCTATCAAGGAAATTCTAACTTCATAGAATGAACTGAGTTGTAGTCTCTCATCCTCTTTCTCCTGAAACAGTTGGGTTGTTCTGTGTATTCCTTTATGATAGAGGCAAGCTAAGTTTTTAGTTATCATAGAGGGTTCTTTCAGTTTTGTCATGCGTTTGTTCACATTTGAGGGCTAATATTACAGGGTATAGAATTCTAGGTTGGTAGAGTTTTCTCTCAAAATCTAAAATGTTTTACTTTACTCTTTTCATGAATACATGATTTCTGAGATGTCAGATGCTATTTTGTTGTATTTTTTTATTGGAACATGCTTACAGTAAATAATAATTATAATTCCTCATAGGGAGTTTGTACATGTACACAACTTTCTTGTCCCTCTTCCCCTCACACACTCCCCTATTCCTTTGCCTTTTAGTTCTTTTTTTTTTGGAAAGGATGTTCCATACTTTCTATTAACTTTATTTTGCTCTTCATTTATAAGTTGTGTTTCTTATATAGGACATATTCCACAATTTTTAAGCATCTGTGTCTGATTTATCATCTCAAGGTGCATCCATTATCCTAAAAAAGACTGAAAGTTATTTTTTATGACCGAATAGTACTCCATTGTATATAAATGCCGCATTTTTTAATCCATTCATCCATTGAAGGGTATAGCAGCCACTTTCAAGATTAGCTTTTCTGAGTTGGGCTGTTATAAACATAGGTATGCATGTATTGTTGTAATATAATGTCTTTAACCTTAGAGAAGAGTAGTTCAGTTAAATGGAAATTTATTTTTTAGTTTCTTAGGGAATCTCATGGTGATTTCTATAATGGTTGAACTGGTTCACATTTCTACCAACAATGTAGAAGATCCCTTTTTCTCCTCAGCTTTGCCATCAGTTATTAACATTTGATATTTTAATAACAGTCATTTTTTCTGGACTAAGATGGAATCTCAGTGATGTTTTAATTTGCATTTGTCTAATGGTCAGTGTTATGGCTTGTATCTAGATATTCCCCCAAAGCCTTAGGCACTTGTAGGTGGGGCATTTAGTGAGTGGCTGGATCTAGTGTTTGTGAATGTGGTCTACAAATGTGTGATAACTAAAATTAATCCATTGATTGGTTTAACATAATTCTGAGTGTAGATGATATGAAGTCCCTACCCTGAGCATGGGTGGCAAAATCCAATAGACTTTTATCCTGGATGGGATAAAAGTGAAAGAGAGGCTCACTGTTTGATGTTTTTATCTGTCCTGCCATAAACTATTTATTCTCTGCCATGCTTCCTTGTCTTGAAGTCAGTTGACTATGAACTGAAACCTCTCCAAACTGTGAGCTAAAATAAACCTTTCCTCCTTTAACTTGTAGGTGTCTGGTATTTTGTCCTAGCAAAGGAAAAGTAACTAAGCCAGCAGCAATGCTGAAACGTTTTTTCCATGTATTTATTGGTCATTTGTATATCTTCTTCTGAGAAGTATCCACTCATTTAAGTTGCCCATTCTTCTGATTATATCTTTCATTTTTCCACTTCCCTCTGTTGGCTGTTTCCTTTGCTGTACAGTAGTCTCTAATTTGATATGATCACATTTGGTGGATCTTGGTATTATTTCTTGTGCAACTGAAGTTCTTTCCAGAAAGTCCTTGCCTATGCCTATGTCTTCTTGAATTTTACCTAGTTTATCTTCCAGAAAAATTTTTGTTTTCTTTTTTTTTTTTTTTTTTGTACTAGCAATCAAACTGATGACCTCATGCTTACCAGGAAGGTGCTGTGCTGCTGAGCCCTATCCCTGGCCCCAGAATGTTTTCATTTTCATTCTTAGATCTTTGATCCTTTTTTAATTCATTTTGCTTTACTACATTTAAAAGAAATTGACCTAGATTCAATCTCCTGGGTGTGGATAACCAGTTTCCACAGCACCATTTGTCAAAAAGGCTATCTTTCCTCCAGTTTATGCTTTTGGTTCCTTTATCAAAGATTAGCTATGGGAATAAACCTGGAGTCATTTCTATATCCTCTGTTCTGTTTCATTGAGCCATATGTTCCTTTTTTGGTCAATACCATACTGTTTCTATCATTATAGTTTTGTAATATAACTTGAAGTCTGAGATGATGCCTCTTGCTTTACTCATTTTCGTTTTCTGTGCTTTTCTTGCTCCATATGAATTTTAGGAGTATTTTCTGTAATTCTATAAGGTATGCTATTGGTATTTGTATTGGATTGCATTAAATCTGCATATTAGCTTTGGAAAAATGGTCATTTTGACACTGTTGGTTATCACTATCCAGGAACAGAGGATACCTTTTCATTTTCTGATGTCCCATTCAATCTCCCTTTTCAGAGCACCACAGTTTTTTGGTAGAGATTTTTCACTTTGGATAGCCATTGGTTTGACATAAATGAAATATTTAGATAATGTCCTTCTGTAATGATTGATACATTGTGTCAACTTGAGAAGTTTAGAAGTTTAAGCTACTCAGCAGGAATCCAGGGTCCTTACTTTTTAAACATCCTCATCTTGTACAAGAGGAGGGCACAGAGGTGGTGTGAGTGCTACATCCACCCTGGGAGGTGGGTAGCCCGCTTGCAATATAAGGGAGGAGAAGAGGCTTGTCCTTCCCTACTTTTGGCTCTTGATGCTTTTGCTGTCTTATGTTGCCTTGGACTTTTGCCCCTGTACCATGCCACCCTACCTTGGAGCCAGCTGGTTATGAACTGAATCCTCCATAAACTGTGAGCTAATTAACCTTTCCTTACTCAATTTTGGGTATTGGGTATTTTGTCCCAGCAACAAGTGAAAAGTAACTAGGACACATTCAATACGTGTTTTATTCAGGGTTTTTAATCATGAATGGAGATTGAATTTTGTCAAAGTGTTTTCAATGTTCAGATGTTCATGTGGTTTTAGTCCTCATTTCTGTTTATGTAGTATATTTCATTTATTGATTTGTGTATGTTGACCCATTCTTATATCTCTGGGGTGAATTCTTCTTGGTGGTAATATATGACATTTCTGATGAATTGTTACAGTCAGTTTTCCAGTATCTTGCTGAGAATTTTTGTGTCTATGTACAGTGGTACCTTGGTTCATGAACTTAATTTATTCTATGATTCAAGGGAAGATAGCACAGTCATGTCAATTTCCTAAAGCAGAGTTTGCGAATGGAATCAAAATTTTGCCCAACGCTTCTGTTTATGAACTGAAGTATTACTGTAGTTACTAGTAATCTTCTAGATTTCAGTAGTGTCTGTGGTGATTTCCTCTTTTTCATTTCTACTTGCATTGGTTTCAGTCTTCTTTTTTTGTTTTGATAAAATTGGCTAAGGATATGTCCATTTTGTTTTCTCTTTCAAAGGACATAATTTTGCTTTTTCTTTTCACCAAGTTTTGTTTTCCACGTATCTGTTTTCTGAATCATAGAAAGCCTATATATTTTGCTGCTGACACATTCTGAGGTCACAAATGCTTCTCCTTTCTCTTCTCACTTGGCTCCCAAATGCTTTCTTATGTTTGATATTTTTATAGGTGAGACTTTTTATTCTTTGACATCTTTCAAGATTTTTTTCCTTTATATTTGATTTTTCAAATCAAATTTTAATAGGATATGCTTAGATATATCTTTTTGTCATTAACTTTTTTATTCTGTAGATCTATGGTTTGGTGTTTGACATCGACTCTGAAAAATTCTTGGTATTTGTTTGTTGCTTCAAATATTCTTACTGTTCTACTTCTTTTTTTTTTCTTTTGGTATTCCCATTATGGATATTCACATCTTTTGTAATTTTGAAGCAGTATATAGCTATTTCCTTTTCTATCTCTTTTTCAGTTTTGGAATTTCCCATTGCTATGTCCTCAAACTTTTTGCTTGTTAGAACAGAATGACAAGTTCTGATACCATACCAAACTGAAGATGGAAGTCTGCTATCCTTTAAAATATTATATCTTGATTTCCTTTACTTGCATTTTTGTTATCCGTAAGTACCATGTAGATTAATCATTTTTAGTTGTGTCTATTTCTCATCCCACTAGTTATGCATGATATTTATCTTAAATTATAAGTTATTCACTCATTCAAAAATAAATTATAAGAACCTGAGCTGTACGATATTCTGCATTAGATGATTTTAATCTTTATTACTTATGCCCTCTTTCTAGTACTATATTCATCATTAAAAACATGCAAAATGACATATGACTAATTGAAAACAACCATGTGATTGGATATGCAAATTAAAGTGCATATACAATTTTCCTGACATGATTTGAGTTATTTTATGCTATTTTAAAATGGTGCATTATATAATATTAAACATTTGACATTTTTATTTCTTAGTGAGTTTGAGATCAACTGAGTTGTAGAAGCTGGAAGAATCTGAGTGTCAGAGAGGCTCTCTCCATTAAAGTTACAGCTCTTATCTGCTGTGTGATCTTTTGCCAGTTTCACAATGTCTCTCTATCACAATTTTCTATACTTAATGAAAAGACAATAAAATATGGATAATAAGAAGCAGGAAAAAGATTTTTTGCAAATGGGAAGAAGACCAAGAAATAAGGAAGGAAAGAGGATGGGGAATACAAGAATACATAAAATGAATTAAGATGTGTTAAGTGCATATATCTATTCCCCATCATCAATTAATCATTGTTCTGCATAGGTGTACTAATAATTTGAAAGAAGTAACATTAAAAGAGATTTGGATCTGTTGCTTGGTATTGGATATTATAAGGAATGTCTTTGACACAGTTTGACCTACAAGAAAGAATCCTAATAATAGAATTTGCCTATTTCTAAAAAATAAAAAAAAATATAATCTAATAGGCAGCAGCCTGCTCTCCATTGGTACAAGGGAGAAATGTTTGTGTTGCTCTCACTCCATGTTCATATGTTGAAATCTTAATCTTCGACTTTACTACAGTAGGAAGTAGGTTCTTTTTTAGGTACTTAACTATGAAGGTGGGGTCCTCATGAGTACTATTTAATGCCTTTCTGAAAGGACTCCCAGAGAGCTCTTCCATCTTTCATTGTGAGGACATCGCATAAAAATAGAAGTGTACAATCCAGAAGAGGGTCCTCCCTTGAGTCTGACCACATTAACAACTGATCCTGAACTTTAGCCACAAGATCTGGGATCTATAAATACTCATTGTTTATGTCACCAAGAATGTGGTGCTTACTGAACTAAGATAGTTGGCCTCCATTTCCTTTCATCACCATGTAGTCCTTTTTTAAAGTCTGGTAGGCAAAGAATCATTGCATGTAGTACAAAAATTTCCTGCTGAAAGTCTCTAGAGGTAGGGACTTCTGACAGGAATCTAGAACCCAGAAGCCACACAATTTTAAAGTCACCCCTCTTGGTTGCCTCTGGCTCCACCAAATACTTGGGTCTGTACCAGGACTGTTGAGATTCGTTGCTAAATGCCTTTTCCCAGGTAAGGCATGTCTGGTTTTTTAGCTGCTGTTGTATGTCACCTACCTGATGTCCTCTCAGCCCTCAGAACTGCCTTCTATTATTACCCTCCTGCTACCCTTTCCCCTGATAATTGTTGGTAGATGCCCTCCATCTGCCCTCTTCCCCGGGCTAATTGCCTTCTGTTTCTTCCTCCCCACTGGTCACATGCCTGGTTTGCCCTCCTGTCACCCTTTTTACCTGGTCACTTCTGCTTGATTTGCTACCTGGACCTAAGCAGCCTGGGCCTTTCTGCCCTTCACAATGCTTGCTGCCTGCTGTTTTCCTGCACTGCTCAATCCACCTGCTGCGCACCTGGGGTCACCTTCCTGCTGCCTGCTCCACCTGTCCCTGGCTGTTTGATTTCACCCCCTGAAATGCACAGATGGGCTCTCTCCCGCTTCTTAGTGATTTTTCAAATGGGGAAGTGGGAGTCAAATGACTCTAATGGAAAGGAAGAAATAAAACAAAACAAAACAAAACAAAACAAAACAAAACAAGACAAAACAAGACAAAACAATTCCTATAGACATCCAGACACTTAAGAGTCCAGAGGAATTGGGTGAAATAAAGTTATGTCTGTCTCAGAATTCAGGACAAGAATACAAGAGAGAAAGAGGGGACACATACTTGGCAACTGGTGAAAATGCACTTCCCACTGTGAGAGGCAGCTACGTTTTGCAGGTAAGTGCCAGAGGGTTCCTTTCCGTGTCTAACTGTGCATATAAGCATCAAGCTTTGGTGGTGCAGAGGCTTGCTCAGAGGTGGTGATTGGATTTCGCTGCATGGTATAATTTAACTGAACACCAGGGGCCCCCTTAAAACTGCTGCTGAGTATTTGCAACTTATATCAGGCATTTAGTTTTCCATAACTATTCTAAATGCTCTATTGGCACTGTAAGTAGGAACTCTTTCTTGGGCAGTGTTTTCTCTAATTGTTTGTTTAAACTGGTACTAAACATTCTCAAATTGGGCACAGTTGCAAGTTAATAGAATCTTTTATTGAGAACTTCAGTCTCAAACGCAGAGTTCCATTTAGAACAGAGAAATTGCTCTTGGGCCAAAATTAATTCTGTCACCAAGAATAGAGAGATACTTTCTATCTGAGTGGGATGCTGCCACACAGAATAAATGTTACGTCTCCAAATTTGGTAAAGAACTCATAATGCGGTAGATATGAACACTGATTTTGGAGATATTATCTAAGATTTGTTTTTATTTTCAGTTTTGGTGTCTACTGGGTAGTTCTTCATTTATAGCCTTCTTAGGCAGAAAGGATTTGATAAGTCACATCCACTAAAGTTACATTACTAGTTACTCTCAATTGGTCCCAAAACTTATTCTAAAACAAAGTGTATTTGTTTCAACAGGAAGTCTTCTCATCTCTCTTCTCAAACTCACAATTAGAACAATCAAGTGAGGATTCCATTATTTATTCCTTAGTTAGTTTTCTACCAACTAATCCTTTGTATGGTGGTGATATTAATAATGACTAGTGCCTGTAAGATGTCTTTTGTGCTAAAATTCCTCACTTGGGAAGTACAGCAAAAATACGGTAATGACAGAATTTTTCTTAAGATTCTACTAAGCCTGAAGATATCAGAGCATTTTTGTATTCTAAAACTCATGTGACCAAAATTTATCAGGTTAGCCCTTAAATATAGCCATGGTCCCCATTGATAATGATGGGTTATCAACACCTAATTTTGACAGAATTCCTAATGCACACATTACTAGAATGTAAAGAGATAAGGCTGTCACAGATCCAGGATTTTCTTTGTAAGATATATATGCATAAAATTAAGCTCCCGTGATACAGTGAGAATTGTAGAATCAATCAATATGAATTGGAAATTTCAATCCCTTATGATCCTATTTCTTTATGGTATAGATATACAAGCTAAGCTCTGAAGGAGGCAAGTTATTTCCTTGGTAATAGTACTATGAGAAAATCAGACCCTTTGCTATCCAGTTTTACCCATATTCTCAACAAAGTTTTCAGTGTAGGATTATTATATCAGCCACTTTTATTCAACTCTTGGATTTACACTAGTGATAGCAATAATGATTGTAATAAATTAAAAATTATTGCTGATTTTGCAGATGTGAAAAGAGAAAAAAATGGAACTGTACTTGGTTTAATTGAATAACTGTACGGTCAGGTCACAGTCCATATCTTGTGAGAAATATGAGTGCTGATGTCTTCAAATTGACACAATCGTTTACTGCCTACCTCCCTCTCATAGTAATTAAGCACATGTCTTCCATTGCTCAGCACCATTTCAATTTTCCACCACAGGTATTTTTAATTGTCTCAATCCTTTAACCAAAGAAGAAAGAGGAAAATTAGGGAACTGAGAGGTTGTATTAGTGAACAGCGAGAGAAAAGAGAAAGTGATTACTGTATATTGTATTTTTTAGTTCATATCAGATTTAAAGACTTTTATAGATGTCATCAGAGGTTACCAGTCCTTCCTTGTAAAGAAAAACTTGCCATATCCTCCCCTAAAATGTTACTGTGGTGTTTGTTTGAATCTTTACTGTATGAGTCCCATTCTCTCTTTAAGCAGTTACTCCTTTCACCCTAGTTTGAGCAACTAATGTTGATTAAAATTGACCACAATGCACATTCATGTTCGCTCCCAGTTTTACTTTCTGGAGTAGCTGTGTTTGAGCTTGTGCCTTAAGAAATTCTCTGGACATTTTAAGATGGGAGTAATGCTTATATATCATTTCACATAGGAAAACATACTCAAAGGTAAAGTCTATGTATGTAAAACAGAGAGTTAAGAGTATTCCATTTGGACCCTGCAGTACTGTATGCATGCTGCCATGAAACCTAACTATGAATCTATTATGACTTCATAAATAAAGTTCATAATGTGTTCAATTGATCTATTTTCACTTGTCTGGGGACTCAACAACTACTAACAAGGAAAAGCAATACATTATTTTCTGAATAAATGCATTTTTTTCTGAATAAACATGTGAGTCATGTGGGGAATGTGACTCATCTTTTTTTTTATTTTAAAGAGAATAGTACAAAACAGAACAAAAAAAGCAAAAGAAAACAGAATAGAGTCAAACATAAAATAGCATTTCAAAACAGGATACTGCAAGCTATACAGTTTTTCAAGACATAACAACAGGAGATTAACAATGGTTACCCTAGTGTCTCTTGCTTTCTTCAAATTGGTTGTTCATACATTTGCAGACAATAAACTCAAACAAAACAAAGTAGTATAAAACCAGATAAAAGAGAATAGCATTACAGGTCTTCAAGTCGGATAACAAGAAATGAGCAATGGCTACTGTAGTGTCTCATTTTTCAAAAGAGCTGTTCCTATCTTCTCACTTATTGCTTTCAAATAGTAGGAAAGGGACTTAAACCAATCAAATCAAAGAATGAAAGCACCATTGGATTTCAGAACCATTTCTCCATATTTATCAGGAATTTTGTATCTTATTGAGTCTTTCAGTTTCTTACACTAGGGAGACAATGCGGTGTTTACACATGTGGGTTTGGTTTATTTCACTTATGAGTATGGTCTCAAGGGGAATGTGACTCATCTTTAACAAAGGGGCTGCCTAGACTCCAGTGATTCAGAAACCTGCAAGGTAAAGTAGAATTGTTATTTCTTGAAATCTAAGTATTGTATGTTTATTTATCACTGCCATCTAAGAGTTTGTGTAACTGTATTACACTTTGGCCTATATTATTAAAATAATGATTATTGGGGACCTGGCCAAGATCCCCAATCTCCCAGACAAGTGTATGGTGAAGCCTTAAATAAATGAGACAAATGGTGTGATTTTAGGACTCCAGGAAGGTCGAAACCTTATAACAGAGTTGGAGACTCTCGGGGCTGAGTCAAAGAATGTCTCTGGGCGGCCCGTATTTATTAGGTCTTCCAAAAAAGGAGATGGGATACAGAGGAAAGGGCAGGATCTGAGCAAGACCTTGGGAGTGGTTCATGGACTTTTCCAAGTAACAAATTATGTTAATTTAGGAGAAATATGTTAGGAGAAGATCTCCAGGTGGCATTTCACTCCTGCAGCTACAGTCTTTATTTAGTTAATTGAGGTTGGAGACAGGTGTCCTCAGCTGTGGTCTTATCTTGCCCTTTGAGGTGTCTCTTTGTTCTGGGTTGGGCTACGCCCTGGCCATGCCACAGCCCTGCACCTGTGTTCAATTTCCAGCTTTGATGGCTTCCAACAAATGGTCAACTATATATTCAGGATTTTTCATTGTATTTCTAACCTACAGGCTATTTAAGTCTTCCTTCCAAAACACAGAAATAAGAAATATTTAGTTACAACATTTTAAAATGCAAATCAAATTTTTCAAAGCTTAACTCTATGCTTCCCCATATTTCTATAAATAACTAAATTAACTCCTCCACCAAATTTCTTTTTTTCTAAGTATCTGATTCCATAAAATAATTTGGTAATCTCGTAAGTATTAAAACAACTAAAAATGAGGAGATAAACCAAACAAAATCTTTTTCTGCATTATTTAACTTATAATATTTTCAAAGAAAACCAGTGACTCTCACATCCATTAATTTATTCACAAGTGACCATGAAGGGTTTATCAAATGTTTACTATATATCAAGTTCCGCTATAGGTGCTGGATACATGGTAGAGAACTAAGCAGACTCCTTTACTGTCTACATTGCCTGAGAGAAAAGATAATTTATGAACAAGGAAGTTAGGACTGAATTACAGCATGGATTTAATTACAGGGCATTCTAAGAAGATACTGTATGGGACAGCACTTAAGAGGAATGAAAATCAAAGGCAAGCTCAGAACTCAAATTTCAAGGTGTAATTTTGGGTCACTGCAGCAAAACCAGGCTGGAGATTAAAGCATAGCCAATCATTAGGCAGCCCATGAGAATTTCATTTATGGATTATTTTTAAAAATTCTTTTTCAAAGAAATTTTCCATGGTTTACAATAAAGAATGCATATATAAACTATAAAAATATAGTTAATCTCCCCTGGTTGATGCTACTCTTTAGAAAGACCGATCATTGTAAGGCAACTAGAACATTCAATCTCAGAATTCTTTATAAATTGATAACTGATGCCCATATCATATGCATGGAGCAGCAAACACTATGATATTACCTTTTAAAATTTCTTTTATGCAAACAATAGGACTTATGGTGAGCACCTGTTTTCCTTCTGAAAGCAAGGATTTTGGAAACATTGATTGAGCATACACGCAAAAGGGCTGATATGTTTCCTTGCCTGCTGTTCTGTCTCTGGAGATTTTTGCTGCAACAAACCACTGTGATGGGTACAGTTTCCTCTATGTTCTGATGATCTTTCCAGGAGTCATCAGATATGTGAGTAGTGTTGGAGCCCCTAAAAATACAAACAAAATATAGTCAAGTAAATAGAAATACATAGGAAGCAGTACTACAGAAAATTGTGATGTGTCACTTTATTTTCATTATAGGTTAAAGTCATATCAGGCATGGCTTACTATTAGATTCTTGGCAACAAAAACAAATAAAGGAAATTTGATTATCCTATTTACATTTTCAGACAGGACAAAGCAGCTAACTGCTAGTAGTGATAATGTCTAAGCAGGTGAATTTTCAGATAATATTTTTCCACATGGAAATAGTTCGAGGAAGTGTGTCTCTTCTTGACATGTTTGTGTCTATGGGCTTTGGTGACACGTCTCTGTTTGAAATACCTTGAATTCACTGGAAGTACTGCTTCTCACTCACTTTTTTCCAGTTTCCTAGAACACTGTTTTATGAAAAATAGTGCTGACTCTAGACTCATTAAAAAAATCAGCAAAAAGAATCCAAGAGTAGATCACATATGGTAAATTTATTGGTCTCACTATACCATCTTAGCAAATTCTCAGCAAATTAGGGAAAAGTAATTACTGGGTCTTGAATAAGTGATTAGAAAGTAGACATGCAAGGTGATTCACCTTGGAATGGGCAGAGATTATGATGTACCGATTTTGGATTTTGGATCAGTGTGGCATTGAGTAGGATTTTCAAGTGACCATGATAAGCAGCTGATTTAGTTGGTTCATAGTCTAATTTTTCAGAAGTCAATACAATTGATCATCATTATTCATACATTTAGTAGTTGTGGATTTTTTACTCAGTAAAAATTATTTTTAAGCCCAACTCAATGCTCTTGACATTTTAAGAATTATTTGTGGCCATGTACTGAGTGGAAAAATTGTATTTGTTCCCAGATGAGTTTGAAGAAGGTGGAACTCTGATTTCTTTGTCTCAGCTCCCATACTATAAATATTTCCATTCTGTAATATGCCACTTTCCCTATTTTTGTGTTTTTCGTTAGTGACTTCACTACATAAAAATGGACCCTAAGCATAACGCTAAGTTTCTGTCTAGCTTTTCTAAGCATAGCAAGACTGTGACATGCTTCATGGGGAAAATTTTTGTGTTAGGTAAGTTTGTTCAGGCATTATAGTGTTGTTAGCTGTGTAGGCCAATTGTAGAGGAATCAATTATACATATATGTGTGCATAGTAGCATTTTTCCATCACTGTGACAAAACACTTGGCACCGCCAACTTAAATGAGGGGTGATTTATTTGATTCATGGATTCAGAAGATTTTATCCAGAAGTACCTTGGTATAAGGGTGAAAGCCTGCTCAACCCATCAGGGAACAAGGAAAAGAACACACATTCTACGGGCTACCTCCTCCATCTTGGACAGATCTCCTAATAGCAGCTTAATACATTCACACATGGGTATACAGCCCTTATGGTCCAATCTACTTTCCAAAAGTTCCAATTCTGAACCCATGAGACTTTTGTTAGAAATTTTAGATCTAAATCATAACAGTGTGTGTGTGTGCGTGCATGTCTGTGTGTGTGTGTGTCCACACATGCATGGTGATATGGGTTTGCAGAAACTAAATTCTGCATTTCTTCTGGAATAATCAGAATTAACAAATTCAGCATTTGTAGTAACTTCACAGAATGCAACTACTGCAGATAATAATAATTGACTTTATTTTATTTTTACATGTGTAATACAGGAATAGCAAAAGATGCTGTTTCAGTTAACAGACATTTTAATAGGGTCATGAGACAGCTTTCTTTAGTTTTAAGGGCTTGTGCAAGACATGTGTTGTCATGGTCTTTTGTGTGGCTATTTCTTACAGTATAAAACCTTATTTGGGAATCCTAGAAAGAATATTTCAATTGAGTGGGTCTCAGAATGTGCATCACATTAGTCTTTTGGGAGTAAGCTATGTGATTAGTAGTACATTGAATACAACCAAAGTCATGATTTACCACGTGGGTACTTGATTCTGTAATGAGTGCAAAATCAGCGGCCAGGTGACAATTTCTAGCAAATGTGCTTTCTATGAAATAGAGCTTCCCAAGTCTTTTGAAATTTATGTCAAAAATTCATTTGTATTTTAAAGTCACTCACATTTACATAAGATAATGCAACATTACATTTGTCAGTGAGAAAAATAACTATTTTATGATATTTAAGTAGATTTCAACTCTTCATATCGCTTTCATAGTTGTAAAAATATGATTTAACATTTCATCACTAATTGTTTGAAGTTTCTCATTAAAGATGACTGTGTATCATTTAAAGAGATCACCACTAAAAACAAAAGTATATAACCTAATATAAAAAGTTACATCCACAAAGGCATGCTCAAGTCTACCATTAAAGATGTAAAAACATTTCTTATAAAAGCTGAATCCAAATTTAATATTTATTATCCTTTCTGGTGCTTTATATTCAATTTTTCTTGTCTTGGTTGTGGTATTGTTTCTCCCATTGGAACATTCCTGTGTCCCCATATTAAGGTCACCAGTCCTTTTCTTTAAGGTATGCTGAATACTGATGGCTCTCAGTTGAGACTCTGCTTAAAAGTTTTCCATCCATGAGGGGAGATACTTTTCCTAAAGTTACATAATCTTCTCTTGGATCAGTTTCATCCAATAAATAATTGATATGGAAGTGTAAGGACTGGTCCTTCTTGGCAAAATTTGGGAAAACTCTAAAGGACTATGTTCCACTTGTTCATAGAATTCTTCAATGTCTGTGTTACACCACACGAAAGTTTGACTTCTCCCTCTGCCCAATTCTGTTTTCCTAACTCCCTTACAGGGATTAACCCCAAGAGCATATCCCAATCAACCTGCATGCAGATCTCTGACTCAAAAATCAGTTTTCCAGGTAAATCATCTTATATGATTCTAAGCATAATCATATAATGTAAGCAAAAGTAGTGAACTTGGTTTTATTAAGTTCCTTGGTAGCCTCAATTCACACAAGCTCCCCATGATATGCTGCTCAGATTCTATCATTTTTGTGTAATTTTATAAAAAATTAAGAAAGTGTCATTCTGAGAGAAGGTGATCCACAGAGATTTCTTTTTTCATTGTTAGGATACTTAGTACTTTTTTTTGTGGCACTGGGGTTTGAATTCACAACCTCATGCTTGCCAGGCAGGCAATTATGTTGCTGAGCTAAATCGCCAGTCCTTGTCTTTTTGAAACAGGGTCTCACTATGCCGTTCAGGTTGGCCTTGAGTTCACTTTGTAGTCCAGACTGGTCCTGAACTCACAACGATCCTCCTGTCTCAGCCTCCCGAGTGCTGGGATTACAGGCGTGTGCCACCAGGCCTGGCTATCTAGTACTCTTTATATGCAGGTGACTTCTAAGTCTATATACAGAGCCCAATTTTGTCTCGTAATATCCATCAAAGTCTGCATTTCTAAGTGCCTCTATGACTTTTCCCTGTGCATTTCTCACATATTTCCTGAATGCAGCTTGTTTAAATTGGACTTTTTTTCCCAGGACTTGACACCCAGCAACTCTCTTTCACAAGATAAAAGGTACCACCAACAGCAATTGCCTATAGAAAGCAATCTAAAACCCATCTCTAACTTCCCTCTTTCATTTTTGCTCTGAAACCCTGTCCACAGACACATGAGAACTTTCTGTCTTTCTCTTCTTTCACTAGGTTGCATCTTTTTTAACTAGAATGTACACAGCAGCTTTCTCAATGGTCTCCATTCATCCACTCATGCTTATCTGCTCTTCCTTGTGTAGTAGAAACAGTGATGGGAAAATGTTAATAAGTTCATCCAGATCTTATGCTGAAAACCTTAAAATAACTTCTTTTGCCTGAGGACAAAAATTAAAACCTTCATAATAAACTAAAATTCACCTACATCTGGTGCCTGCCTGCCTCTTGCACTGAGCTATGAGGAGTCAACATGTCCCATACCTTCCATTAGTCTTCTACCATCCCATTAGCAAGCTAAGCTCCTTTGTTGCCTCCAGTGTATTGTACATTTTATCTTTTTGTATAATTGGCTTCTACCTTTTGTCCTGCACAGTCACATTTAGCATATGATTAGATTTTCATAATCTTTGAGACTTTATTGAGCCTTAATATCATTCCTTCTTTTGGTGATACTCTTCAATCACCATCTCTGAAGTTATTGTTTATTCATTATCTTTCTCTTTTGACCGTTTTTATTAATCATAATTTGAAATGTTCTCATTTGTCATTTTGTTGATTGATTTTGGTTTACTATGGTGATAACTCCCTGAAGGAGGAGTTTATCTGATAATTTACTGGCATATCCCTGGTACCCAACACAAGTCCTGGCACAGAGCTGACTTTCAATAATATATTTTGGATCAAAGCATGGTTAATAAATTGAAGAGTGCAACTCATGACTATAGGAGGTGCTTAATTTGTAGTTGTTGACTTAAATCGCCTGACTTGTAAACTAATTAGGACAAGGTACTCTTGTAGATATTTCTGATATAGAATTCCACTAATTTGATACCTTTATTTTTAGTAACAAGCAAAAAATCTTTAGAGAAAAAAAATCCTCAAATATAGCACTTCTGAGGAGTCACCTAAGCATGATGTTTTTTAATAATTTAAATATCAGTTGAGATTTAGTTTTGGACAAAATATTCATTTAATTGCAGACATCAAAACAATCATGAAAAATACAACAAGCTATTAAATTAAAAAATGATTGATGAAGTGCAGGTATAAGTTCCAAGTCAACTGTGTCTTTTGACTATAATCATCAAATCAACTATTTAGGTGTGATCATTAGTTAACCAACATTATCTGAAAAATCACTATTACTTACAAATAATACAGTAGATCTCCAGAGAGATTATTGAAAATAAAGGGTTCTGTTTTTTAAGAATTCAAAATCAGTAGGTAGGATAATCAAGACACCCATAAACCTCATCAAGAAAATTTAGAAGCTTCTATATCTGATCAGTTTCAACTCAATTTTATCCAGAATCAAGATTTATTACTTGGCAAGGACTGTGTCCAGTAAGTCTTATGTTGATGTGAATCTGATTTAAATGATATAATTCTGAACTTTAAGTAAATTTATATTAGTCAGATTTCACACATCTGGAACACCACATACAACATCCACAATGTGAAGGAGAGACTTAACTCAGCTTATGGTTTCAGGGAATCCAGTACATGGTAAGCATTCTCCAAGTCAGGAACACCATGGCAGAAGGACATGATGGAGTAAGGCTGCTTAGTTTATTTATTTATTTTTTACTTTAAAGAGAACAAAACAAAACAAAGCAAAGCAAATCAGAATAGAACAATGCAAGCAACACAGGACTTCAAAACAAGACAACAAGAAATCAAGAGTGGCTACCATAATGTCTCTTGTTTTCTTCGAAATTGTTGTCCACACCTGCACACAACAAATTCAAACAAAGCAAAATAGTATAAAACCAATCCAAACAAAAGAATGAAAGCATTATGGAACTTCAAAACAAGGTAACAGGAAATGAACAATGGTTACTACAATGTCTCATTTTCTTCAAAACAGTCTTCCATGCTATCACACATAATAAAATCAAATAAAACACAACAGAATAAAACCAGTCAAAACAAAAGAATAAAAGCATTATAGGACTTCAAAACAAGATGACAAGAAAACAACAATGACTACCATAGTGTCTCATTTTCTTCAAAATAGCTGTCCATACCATCACACATAATAAAATCAAATAAAACAAAACAGAATAAAACCAATTGAACAAAAGAATGAAAGCATTATAGGAGTTCAAAGAAAGATAATAGGAAACCAACAATGGTTACCGCAATACATCCCATTATCTTTAAAATAGATGCCTATACCATCAAACACAGTAAAATCTAACAAAACAAGACAGAACAAAACCAAACCTAACCAAATTGCTAAAATGATAGAAGAGTTCAAGACAAGATAATAAGAAATTCACAGTGGTTACCACCTTCCCCTCCTAGGCATTTCCTCCCCTATGACAAACCAATGTATGCTGGTTGTAAGCATTAATGTAGATGGCCTCAATTCACCAATAAAAAGAAACATGGGGAGAGTGGACCAAGAAACAAGATCCATCAATATACTGTATACAAGAAACATATTTAACTTGAAAGGAAATTCATGGACTGAAAATTGAAGGAGAGAAAAGAATTGTTTCATATGACAAGAGACCAGAACAAAGAAAGTGCAACTTGCCCATCAACCACAGAATGGGTAAGAAAGATACGGTATTTTCATACAATGGAAAGCTACCCAGCTATAAAGTAGGATAATCCTGATTCTATCTTAGGTAAATGGATACAACTGAACATTATGTTCATGGGTGAAATGCTTTAAACTCATATGGGTGAACCCTAGCATAAAAAACAGAAGGAGTTAATGGGATCCAAAAAACACAATAGATACTATGAAAGTGCTTAGTTCATTTTGATAGAGAAATAGAGCAGGAAAATAGCAACAGAGAGGAAGAGGCCAGATACCAGGCAAACACTCAAAGTTATACCACCAAGACAGAAACAGATTTATGTTCCACTAATCCACTGCACAGGTCCTAAGCCAATTAAGTTGGCATAATGACTGTATAGTGAAACGAGAGTGTAAACATATTCTGCATATGGTAGGCATGATCACTGGGACCCAGAAGATATCCTAAGGCAGGTATAATCTCCCAAGTTTTGCCATGATTCTCACTGTGTGCTGCTCAAGTCCTTTTGTTGAGTATGAACAGGATCTGAGGCTTGCTTCTAACACACAACATGTGTTCAGCAGCATTACTTAAAACCCTGATTTCGGCAAGTTACTCTCTTCACCAAGGTCATAGGCAGGATGCATAGAAAGAGATCTGAGTACCCCTCATGGAGACCAGTTTATTGTCATTATGTTTCCGGTTGCATGTTCCTCCATTCTCAACTACTTTTTCTGTATACTTTGGGCTTCAGTATTAGTTATGGCAGTCTTGTGAAGCCTGGCTACTCAAACACTAACCCATATTCATGTAATCCAATCATCTATAATAAGTCAGTTGACATCTATTACTTCTCTGAATCTCTGTCTTTATCTCTGTCTCTGTCTCTCCCTCTGTCTCTCTCTCTTTCCTTCTGGTTCTTCTATTTATTTCTTTGAACCCCAGTGAATAGTCTATCGGCTACACACTAGACTATGTGTTAGGATGTGAAAATGGATGTAGTATGACTATTCCTCTTGATGAATTTGCCAGACAAGAAGCCCAACAAAATATGTTAATTCAAAATTAACTTCATTATAAGGTTTTATGTAGTTCTAATGGAAACATAATTACAATGCTATTGAACAGTGCCATGGTAAACTAGAGAATGATGCTAGCTATTCTCATTGCAACACAAGGAAAGATTGGAAGAGGAGATATTTGATTACCAGGGCTAGGGAAAGAATGGAGATCCTGTTGGTGGAAAGATAATGGTAGGGTAGAAAGGCAGTGCTGATGTATTGATAAAAGCAGAGAGAAATCCTAAGAAAAAGGTTTAAAATCAATGATAATTTCCTTGAAGTTGATTCTTAGTGTGCTGAGGTGATAGAAAAACCACTTAGTGATGGAATACCTAAGACCTCATATGCTAATGCAAGGAACTGCAATATTTTGCTGTTGAACAAAGTAAATTATTGGGAGTACTTCAGGGAGGTGACTCTACAAGCAACAGGGGAGTGTGGAAGTGTGGTGATAGAGAAACAACTAAAATATTTTATAATAGTCCAAAGAAAGATTACAGGGTCAAGAAAGGCACTTGGAGATGAAGAGAAGCAGGAGACGTTTATGAGACAGACTCAAAGAATTAATAACTGAATTGTAAGTATAAGAATCATGGAGATTTTGATTATTTGGTAGGTTTTATAGTAAGAGAAGGCAGAGATGTGATTCATTTAACTTCTAACTAGGACTCTGAAGACTTGAAGTCAGAAAGTTTGAGAGAGAACAGGAATTTTTCTCTTTCCCCCCTTCTCTCTTTAGTAAATTACCACATTATAAAGAAAGGGAAAATGTGAAATTCCCACATAAATTTAAAGCAGGTATATCAACAAATCGGGGAGGTGTGATGTGAAAGATGAAATTCCAAGTAATGGTTAGGAATACCTCTTCCTTTAAGAAAAAATAGGTAATGCTTCCCAAAATTTAATTTGCTTGATAAACTATAGCGAAATAAAAAAAATTATACATTTTGAATGCAGAAGCACAGTCATGCAGCCAACTAGGAAAATATCATTTCCATATTACCCAATTCTAGGAATATGCCCAAGAAAATGAAAATCTGTGTCTGAACAGTAACTTGTATCCCATTTTTTCATGTTCACATTTTATAATAGCTAAAAATGGAAACAATCCAAATATTCACCAACTGGTGAAAGGATAGAAGGTGTAATGAACATGCAATGTGATATTATTCAGCTGTGAGTAGGAATACAAATTCATACTACACTATGGATAGACCTTAAAAACATGCTGAATGAAAGAGGTCAGGCACAAAAGACACATCCTATTTAACTGCATTTATATAAAATATCCAGAATAAAAAATCCACAAAGATAGTGCATTAGTAGATGTCTAGAGCTTGAGACAAGGGAGAATTAGGAGTGACTGATACTATGTTTAGATTTTCTTTTGGGGGACAGTGAAAATGTTCTAAAATATGCAGTGCTGATAACATACATAACACTGAATGTGCAGAAATCACTCAATTATGGGGAATTTTATGGTATGAGATGCATTGTATGTGTAATAAAGGAGAGAAAGACAACAAACTGTTACAAAATTTTTCAAAAGAGCAAGTGTATTCAGAGGTTACCAATTTGATGTCTTAAAATTTTCTAACTTTTCTAAGAATCTTCAATAGTAACAATTCTAGGAGGTTTTAAGAATTATTGTCACTGTGTACATTAAAAGAAAAAATGGAAGTTCCTCCTTTTGCTGAATTTCATCCAGGAGAACTGAATCCTTTTTTTTTTTTTTTTTTTTTCTTAATTTGAGAACTGAATCTTGTAGAGGGCTTGCTTTCCTGCTATGCAGATTCTGGAATGTTGCACCAGAATGTGATGAAAATATGTAGATGGTCTTTTTTAGAGCTTGAGAACTTGATTCAGGTGGCTTCAGAGTAAGTCATAAATTTTTCTTTGTTTTTATGTATCATTTCTGTAAGCTAGAATTATCTGTATTTTCAATCCTTTCCTTGTCTTTAGAGTATTGTATACTTAGAAATCATAGACTAACTCATGTTTGAGATTGATTTGACCTGGGAAGTGCAGTGTTTGAGCACAGCAAACAAAGGTTACTTTGTCTCCAGCTGTAAATTCTATCTTATTTTATATATACTATTCCTATCTACTTAATCTATAAACTGGAAGTCAGAAAAGGTCTCAAAATCCGTCATGAATTTCTGTTTCTTTCAATTTCCATGATAGTGTGTTATAAATAAACCAATCAACAAATAAATTGTTCAGACCTATGGAGGATACAAATCCAAATTTCTTATCAGGTCTCTCAGATTTGATCTAAAATTTCTAAAAAGATCACATTGGTTCATCCTATTATTAAAATTCATTATCAGAATTGTGACTTTAGAAGGAATAGAGACTAGATCTTCTGGAAGGCTAAAAAAAATGTCTTAACAAAAAGACAGGAAGAGAAAAAGTAATCTAACATTTTCTAAACACCAAGTAAAGATTTAGATGAATAATTTTTTCTGAGGCTACTCTATTCAGTATTCTATGTCCGTTTGATTTTAACGTAAGTGTGTACAATGTTTAGCCACCCAGGGAACAACCTTCTCATGGTAGCGTCGGAGTACAAAGCAGGGCCGTAATGAACCCTTCCCACATTAATGTCTTTTACTAAATGTATGAAACATTTTACTTCTCATTAATGTCTTTCATTAAACTAAAAATACTTAAATGCCTGTATTTTTATTAAAACCAATGGATTCCTAAATTCACTGAGAAACTGTTGCCAAGTTACACGATGTACATTTTTATCGATGGATTCTAATCATAGCAAGGCGGAAGTGGTTTCACTTGACAATAGCAAGACAAATAGTACAAAAATGAGAAAAAATTTTTCAACAAATAGGCTCTGAGAAACTCAAATTCCCTTTTATACATATTCTAATAAGCAGAGGCCCAATTCTAAAACACTCTAGCATGGATTTTTCTAATCATTCTTTCACCTAGTTAAGTATATGCAGCTGCTTGTTCTATATATTTCCCCACAGAATTATGCATTGGTTAACCATCTGTTTGTAGGAGGCCACTCTGTATTATCTACCTCTATTTGCCACATTTTGCCTGATGTCTACCCTCTTACATTTTTAAAAAGTTGTGTAGATAAGAAGTCAAATAATCATTTTCATAGTCTATCTTTTCTCCTTGCGCTTGATGATGGTTGGCACCCTCTATTTCATGTAGATTGGAATCATTCCAGCTTAGTAATTATATGTATGACGCTTACATTTTCAACCATGGGATATGCCTCAAGAATAGAAGGTCAAGCTTGCCTCACTCAGCATAGTATCTAGCACATTGAGATTCTTAATGTAGGTCTGGCGACTTCATAACATGAACTAGAAAAAAAAATGAGCAACTTGTCCATTTTTATAATCTCTCCAAGTTTATCACAGGGGTGTACTGCCATCACTTCAGGTAGCCTAATACAACCTTATCAAAGGCTGAGAGAATGTGTCATATAGTGGGATCAAACCTCCAAAGCCTAAAGATGAGGGTGGCAAATACTCCATAAGAGGATAGAATACTAATTTGTAAAAGAATAGACAATGTGCTCCCTGCAGCTCCCTTTGCATGTTTGAGATCTCTGTTATGACTTTACACTTCAACTAGCTAAAGATTTGTCCTAATGCTTACACAACAGCATAGCTCAGCCAAGAATTCATGAAGAGGAATCAGTGATGAATTTCACATGTTCAGTGTTGTATCCACAGCTTCTGAGTAGGATCGTAACTCAAATTTAGTTTCGCTTAAGCAAACAAGATTCTGGTAAAGAACTGATGTTCTCTGAAAGCTTGTCTTGACTTCTTAAAAAAATTTCTTTTCAAATCCATTTTATTTCAAAGAGAAAAAAAAATTTCAAAACTCTCCAACCAGGGGGCAACAATTGTCTTTATTTTTTTATCTCCTACAGTGAGATCCTGTCAATCCTAGCTTGAATTTTACCCAAAGTAGGACAATGGGTCAAATTTTTAAAACTTATTTTTTGTCTTCAATGGGAGTTAGGATTTAATAGCATTATAAGTTTTAGAATAGCTTTCTTTCTTGCATCTAAAAATTGTACTCTTAGAATTGAAAATTCTTCTGCATTCAGACCTTCTCATAGCTGCATTGATTAGACTAGGAAGCACAGCTGTGGCAATAATCCCATGTCTGCATCTTTGCAAGCAAGAGGGAAGGGAGGAGATAAGAATTGCCATGGGGAGTCTATATTTAATCTACAACAGGCTTATCCAAGTGTTTTATTACACCCTGAGGGTCTTACCACATGTATTATTGTGAAGAAAAAAAGAGAGAAGGAAGGAAGAAAAGTTCAGTAAGATTGGTCTTCGACTAATTAGCTCATCTCAGAATAGGCACAGAAGTTTATACTGTAAAAGTAATGTGACTCAGGAAACCAGACCTTCTCTAAACAATACTACTCACCTTTCTGGCTGTATCCTTTGACTGCTACTGGGGGCTGACTGAGATCTTTCTTGGCAACAAGGATAAAGGCTGCTGGGTGGGGTCTGTAAGTAGTATCTGTAGTAGCTCCATCAAGGAAACCCCACTGATCCACACTGCAGATTTTTTATGGGAAGTCACACAGTGGAATCAAGTAGGTATCTGAGACAATCATGAAATCAATTATAAAGTAAGTGACTACTAAATAATTAAAACATAAAGCACAGTTAATAAACTTTCCATTTCCAGAGAAGAAAGCAGAAATCTAACTCTCTTTTAAACATAACTTCTACTGTCTTGTCATTGCTTTTAAATGATGTCACTTTTTGGATGTCAACCTCAAAACAGACTTTACTTTGTAAATCCTCTGTCATCTAACCTCATGCTAAATGTTCACTTATTATAAAATCATGATCTGCTGTCATCATCATGAAATCCAACCATGTTTTAAATCTTTCTGAGAATCTTTGTGGTATTTCTTTTTAAATGTTCTCTTTCTGCTATGTGCCTACCTTCATTTCTCAATAATTAACTCAAATACATTTCTTATCTAAAACTTACATTTAATGCAATGAGTGAGGAGGTTGGGGACCAAGTAATAGATTGAGGTAAGTAAGGACTGTACAATTTATGCACTTAGGTTAATTCACCAGATGTCTGAACTGCTTATGAACAACAAGGAATAAATGAGGAGTTCTCAGTTATTTTCTTTCATAAGCCAGTTGTCAGCAATTGTAAAATATCCATTTTATGTTGTATTTTGTCCCCCCTAGAGAAAAAGGTAAGACATTTTCAAAATCGATGAACAAAATATCTTTCTTGTAAGAAATAAAATTTACCGCCATCCCTATTTAGCCCTAGGAGGGACAACAAATATAGGGAAGAGTCAATAGAACCTTGCTTTGAAATCAACATATGCTAGACAAAATGTACAGGTGACATCTGAAAATATAGAAATCAGGAAACACTAGAAGAGACCAAATGGTGATTCTTGTCACAGAAGACATTCGAACATCTATTTTATTTTTGGAAAAGAATGATGCATATCTCTAAAGAAGGGATGGATACACTGAGTGAAACAGTGCGTGAAAGATTTCTTTAAGACAAGACTTCTGGAAGAGGGGAGTGAGAGAGTAGAATGCCTTTTCTCTTGGTGAAGTGTGAAAAATTTACAGTTTGGCTAGGAGTTCAGCATACCTCTCCCTTAGTATAGCCTTAGGTAATTGTTGATATTGTGCACTGTTCAGGGAAGTAAGATGGAAAATCTATTTGCAGATTTACTCAATCAGAGTACATTCTGGTAGACCCTTGTTTTCTTCTCTTTGTGTATCAGGTAGACATTCTATTTGGGGGTTAACAAGCAGAGAATCTCTCTGGCTCTCAAACCACTAAACAGAAAGCATTTGTTAGCACCTTAAAAACCTCATAAGGAAGTTAGACCTAGATGTATCCTCACAATTTCAACATGAGTAGGTTTTCATAATTTACTGAAGCAAGTAAGATAATAGATACAATTCTTGCAATTCTCTCCTTTTTCATTCCATAAAGTATAGTTTAAATATTTGACATCTGTCATCACTTTCTTTATAGCAATGAGCAAGTAAAAAAATGAGTCAAACATTGAAAATAGTTTATCATATATAGACATAGCTTATCACAGCTTATCATACATATTTACATAGATATAAATTAATGAACAAATACTCCTTATCAGAAATGCAACATAATCAGATTCTAATAGATTGTTCATAAATTGCTTGTTGAAAAGTTGTTTGTTCATGAATAGATTTTTTTTAATAAGTATCATCAAAAGGAGCTCCATGGACTTCATGGGTTTGTGGACCAGCTTAAAAATCAATGTCTGGAATTTTTATCAAGTACATACACAAGTGCCATTAGTTATATATTATAAGAAATAGAGATTAAAATAGTATGTATTTTGTGTGAATAAAATCTGAATTGTCAAGTCTTTATTCTTTTATTCATTATATTAACAAAGGTTTTTCAATTTCACAATTACCACTATGAACTGAAAGAAATTTTTTTAACTACATATTGTATCTATGATACCAAACAGCTAACCTTGCTCTTGAATTGATGTCCTCAAACATTTCACTTTCTGTAGGTATGGCTCACTTAAATGCCATTTCTTTATCTGTTTCAGGTGCCTTACTTATAGAGCATTGTTCTTGTCTTTCTAATATTTACTAGTACATAAAGACAACATCTACTAAAACTATCTTTTCCAGTTTTCTTTAAAATCCTGTATTTTGGGGTTAAAAAATCTAGAATAAAATGAAAAGAATGTGAGCACACTTGCATATGTGACTGATGACATTGAGTGCTACATCATCTTTCTGCATATAGTTAGCTCCTTCCTAAGTTTACTCTTCTATTTGGTTTCTATGTATTTATTTCTATTCCTTTATGTCTATTAGGTGTTTCTTGGTTTTTGCTGTTCTTTTTTTTTCTGTTCTACACAAATGTTATGCATTAGAATTTCACACATTTTCCCCTTAAACCTTCTTCTCTTTTCCTTATGTTACTCTCTTTAGAGATTATCAAATGTATTCTCATGTACAATATAGAACATTCCAATTGAAACATTTAACCTCAGTCTTAACTGTCTTACTTAAAGTCTAAATTTTTCTTCTCTGTTCAAGTACATCAATTACTGTAAGTATTTTCTGACCATGGGACTAAAGTTTTTAATATTAATTTTTATTTTATTTAATTTAGTGTTTACTCTTTTTTGGGCTAAATTGAGATCTACCTATTATTAATTCAGAAACTATTCACTTTTCCTTTGTAATAATCAATGCACTATTACCATTTAGTTACAAACAGAAAAATGATTTTATCTGCTTTTACACACCAAAGCAAAATTCATTTTTGCTTGCTCATATGTTTCCAAACTTATATTCTGCTGATTGCAGAATTTGGTGAAGTAGAGAATTGGAGAAGTAGGTGAAGCAAGCTTGATTTATATTGTAGAAGGCAGACTCACTCTTGGGAAAGGAAATGAAATTTATCGTCACTAAGCCCAAAGAAGACATATTTTAAGGCAGATTTTTCATTTAGGGATAGAACTTAGGGATAAGTTGGAATGGAATGAAAGAGACTTTAAAACATTTATCATATATGGGAATTGCAGAGAATGAGAGAAGGTGAATCAGTTCCCTTTGTGTCCTAAAGTCCTGATTAGCTTACTTTTTTGGTAGCTTTCTTTTCTAGTCAGTATGAAGTTTCATGAAGAGAGACACAATGCTTAGCTTCCTTAGTAGTCCTAAATTACTGGAGTTGCTTGATCAACATTTCTTGCCTGATGCTTAAGTATCTGTGTACCTCTTTCTAAGTTTCTTAACATGCTGTGTCTGCGAACTTAAATGTACACTGTGAGTATGCAGATAAAACAGTGCAAGAATTCAGACTCCTTAAGTAGGATCATCCACATACAAGCCATGTTTCAATTAAGGGTTAGATTGAACTCAACTATTTCAAAACTTTAAGAGTTAAGTGAACTTTATTTCTGTAGTCAAAGAAGGATTCTCAGAAAGGATAAATGATGAGGCTATAAGGAACCTCCCACCCCACAAAAAAATGGAGTGGAAGGAAATTGCTAAACATTATTTAAGAAAGACAAGACATTTGATCTGTTATTTCAATAGTTTACACTTCCTTGATTTCAACCCTTAAGTAATGTTGTAGGTTGAAATAAAGTCCAAAGAGAATTAATTTACCTTAAACCATGGAGCATAGGAATTATGAGATGACTTTTACTACAGGACAGAGCTATATTTAATGAGTTTCTTCAAATTAAATTATCTCTCTAGGCCTCACTTTCCTTTCATGGGAACATTTCTCTGTAAAAGACCAGATAGTAAGAGGTTATTGGCTCTTCATTATTTATTCATTTATTTATTGTTTTGCTATTTGATTTTTAGTAAAAAGAACTCAGAGATTATATAATATCAGCTGCATCATTGTAATATGAATACGGACAAAAGCAATATGTAAACAAGGTGTGAATGCATTCCAATGAAACTTTAATTACAAAATCAGGTGATGAATCCAGTTTGGTCTAAGGACTGTCATTTGCTGAATCCTGCAGAGTAAGAATAAATATATTACAGGGTAACTGTATGAAATAAACAGGTTAATTAATGAAAAATGTTTAGCATAATGCCCAGCATGTAGTGATTAGCTATAGAATAAATTATACTTACGGTCATAGGCCAAATGTGTTTCATAAAATATTTATTTGCTTATTAATTGAACTGTTCAATAATTATTTCTCAATATGCCAGATATTTTATAATTAGATACAGGTATAAAAGATGATTATAAAATAAATTTATGCATGTTGCCTAAATCATAAAAATGTTACGAGTACAATGAAAATGTTAGTCATTATGAAAGAAGAAATGGTATCGTTTTGTCCTTGTACCTTAAGCAATTAGACACATAGAATTTGTGGAACAACTACTTTGCTGACACTGGACAACAGGAAGTACAATACTCTAAACTTTTGAAGGAAACAAAGCAAATAAGAATTACAATTAGGGTTAGGATAAGGAGAGCCATACAGTATGATCACCTTGGATTTCTTCTTGGGTCACTTTCCAGTAGTTGGTACAAAGAGAACACCAAGTGAATAATGGCAATGTCATCGATTTTAGTATACCAGGGTCAGAGATTATGAAGGAAAAATTCATTTGAATATGGGACAGAATATTGTAAATATGGGAGGTAAATGGAAAAAAAAATCCAAAAATCTTAATAAGTATTTCCTTGAACTCTTGGATTAAACAAAACAAAAACCTAGTGAAGATTGGTGAACTGAACAATTCCAAAAGTTCACAGAAATCTGGGACATATTTGAGTTTTCATTGGTCAGGTTGGAAAAACCTCACTAAGCATCTATGGTTTTCTAGTATCTTTTTATGAAGTCCTGAATTGTGTTCACTCTTTTGTTTTGATGACTCTATTCTGTTTTATTTTGTTTGGCTTTATTCACTTTAAAATAAAAAAAAATTAAAAGGCATCAGAAGAAAGAATCAAAGAACTATACCTAATGATCAGTTAAGAGATTCATGTAATCCATAAAGAAATTCATAGCCTAAAAACCAAAGCATAGAAAACAATGCACCAGGACTCCAAAAACAAGCAGGGATAGAAAAGAAATTTTTTTTCTCAAGTAATATAAACTTCAAACTAAAACTCATCAGAAGAAGGAAAGATGGTCAAAATATTTTATTAAGTGGAATAATTGAGTAGGGAAAGATAATAATGGTAAGCATATATGACCAAATATTGGGGTACCTAACTTCATAAAAGAAACAATGCTGGACATAAAGGATCAAATAAACACCAATACAACAATAGCTAGTGACCTGAATTACCCTTCTTTCACAAAAAGACAGATCAACTCCACAAAACTGTCTACCAATGTTAGAGTCAGACCACATATCCAAACAAATGGACCTAATCAATATCTACAGAATGTTCTCCTGTACTACAACAAAATACATAATCTCAGCAGTAATGGAACTTTTTCAACAATAGATCGCATATTAGTCCACAAAGCATGTTTTAAATACAAAATTATTTAAATTATTCCACATATACTGTCAATTCATATCACACTCAAACAAAATTATTCACATAGAACACAGAAATTTTAAAACCACCTTGACATCAAATAGCACACTTCTGAACACTCAATGGGCAGAAGAAACCAAGAAAATAAATAATTCTTAAGAACAAACAATAAAGCCAGTGTAGCATACCAGAAACTATAAGCCAAAATGCAAACAGTTTTAAGAGAGAAATACATTGTTGTGAATGCTCATATTAGATAAACAGAACAAACACAAATAAATACTTGTATACCTCAAGAAATTAGAAGTGCAAGTACAGTACAAACCCAAACTAATGCAAGGAGGAAAATTGTAAGAATTGCAGTGGTAATTAATGAAATTGAAAGAAAATATTACAAAGAATCAATGAATTGAATAGATAGTTATTTGAATGAATAAACAAAATAGATTACTACTTAGCAAAACTTATGATGAAAAGGAAAGAGACCTATATCAATGCAATTAGAAATGAAAAGGGCAAAATCACAAAAGACTCTGCCAAAACACAGATGAATAGTGCCAGCTATCAAAAAATGTAGTAAAGATCTTGAAGAAATGGAAAGATTCCTAAAAATCCAACAATAAAACTGAGGCAGTAGTAAAAGAAATCTACAACTAAGAAAAGCCCAGGAACTGATGGGTTCACTGCTGAATTCTACTAGAACTTCACAAAGGATATAGGGTGAATACTCCTCCAATTATTTAATGAAATTGAAAGAGAAAGAGTACCACCAATCTTATTTCTGGAAGGTAACATTACTCTAACTGCAAAATCAGACATGAGCCCAATTAAAACAAACAGACAAACAACAAAAAAAACTATAGGGCCATCTCTTTAACACATATAGTTGCTAATATCCTCAACAAAATATTAGCAAACATACTGCAATGAATTATCAAAAACATCACATATCATGACCAAGTAAGTTTTATCATAGGGATGCATAGATGATCCAACCTAAGCAGTTTAACAAATATAATACATTGTATAAACAGAAGCAAGGTTAAAAATACAATCAATCTATTAGATGCAGGAAAAGCCTTTGGCAAAATCCAGCTAATTCATGATAAAAACTCTAAAGAAAACAGATATGAAGAATTTTATTTTGATGTGAGCAAAGCCATTTATGAAAAATCTACTCCAAACATCATATTGAATGGGAAAAGATGAAAGCTTTTCCTCTAAAGTCAGAGAAAAGATAAGTACAGTCATTATTACTACTCTTAGATTCAATATACTACTCAAAGCTATAGATAGACCAATCAGGAAAGAACAAAAAGACATAGTGTACAAGAAAAGAAGAAGTATAATTATCACTATTTGCACATGACATGATCCTTTACATACAAAATCCTGAGAATTCCACCAATAGGCTCCAAGAATTAATAACCAAATTAGGCAATGTAGCAATATACAATATCAACACACAAAAATCAATAGTGTTCCTGTACACCATTGTTATTTCTTGTGTCTAGATGTCCTCTCAAAAGCTCATGTGGTCATAGTTGGGACTTTTTTAGAGATGGCTGGATCTAAAGTGTGCGACACTGGAGTTGGTTCATAGTGCAATGCTAGAGTCAAGGGCACTAGGATTAAGGGTGGAGTGCTACCTGCCCTAAGTAGCCTGGGTAGGACAAAAAGGGCAGAAAGATGCTGGTAAGACCACTTTCTTGTTGCTTTTGCTGTCTTCTGCTTGCCATGAACAGTTTCTCCTCTGTGATGGTTGTCTGCCAAGCCATCCTGCCTTGGAGCCTTGTGTACTGAAATCTCTACCAACTGTGAGCTAAATAAATCTCTTCTCCTTTAACTTTAACTATTTTGTCTGAACAATGAGAGAAAAGTAACTAAGACAAATATTAAACTCATTGACAAAGAAATTAGAAAAGCAATACCACTGACAACAGCAACAAAAAAATTTACATACTTAGGAATTAATTTAAATAAGAAAATGAAAGACCTGTACAACATAAACTGAAGTAGTCAAAGGAGATTGGAGAGGACATAAAATAATGGATAGGTATACCTGTTCTTTGCTAGGTGCAACCAACATTGTCAAAATTGGCAGACTCCCTTAACTGATATATAAATGTAATGCAATCCCAATCAAAATACCCAAAACATTCCTCACAGTACTAGGGAAAATAATTTTAAAATTCATGTGGAGTGAGAAGAGAACCAGAATAGCAAAAACAATCATAGAGAATAAAAGTAAAGCAGGAAGTACCACAATCCAAGATTTAAAGTTATATTACAAAGCTACAGTATTAAAGCAGCATTTTACAGGCACAAACACAGACTCAAGGACCAAAGAAACAATAGGTGATGCAAACCACTCTAGAGATGATCGGCTACCTGATCTTTGACAAATTTTTCTAAAACACATTCCAGAGTTAAGATAGCCTCTTCAGCAAAGGGTGGTGGGGCCAAGAATGGTAACTCCTGCCTGTAGCCTCCATACTCTGAAGGCTGAGACAGGAGGATCACTGTGAGCTCCAGGGCAGCCTGGGATGCATAGTAAATTCAAGGATAGCCTGAACTACATAGTGAGACTCTGTCACTCTATTGGATGATAAAGTAGGTAAAACTTTTATCTTAAAGTCATAGGTGTAGGCAAAGACTTTTTAAGTAGAATCCCAACTGTACAAGAAAAACATCAGGAATCAATCAGTCAGATTATATCAAATTAAAATGATTCTGCACAGCACAGGAAATATCCAAACTATCAGAAACAACCTATAGAGTGGGAAAAATATTTTATCAGCTGTAACTCAGATTAATCCCTAAAATATAAAAGAATTTCAAAAAATTAGACTTTCCCCATAATAAAAATCAAAAAATGGCACCTGAAATGAAGAAAACACTTTTCAGGTGTGGAAATAGCCAATAAATACAGGAAAAAGTATTCAACATTGCTTATCATTACAGAAATGCAAATTAAAACAACACTAAGATTACACCTTACTCCAGAAAGAGTGACTATCATCAAGAAATCAAACAGAAACAAATGCTGGGAAGGGTGGGGGGAGAAAGGAACTGGTTTACATGGTTAGTGGGAATTTAGATGAGTATGACCATTACAGAAATCAAGTGTGGATTCTTCAAAAAACTAAACCTAAAAATTCCATTTGACTGAGTTAGTCTCCTACTATATATCTTCCTAAAAGAATTAAGCTCATCATATTACAGTGATACATACAAAGCCATGTTTATAGCAACTGTTATGGTCAAGGCATTGTGTCAACCTGAGCAATTTAGAAGTTTAACTGAGAGACTCAGCAGGGAGCCAGGGTTCTTACTTTGTAAATATCCTCATCCTGTGCAAGGAGAGGGCAAGGAGGGCAAGATTTTGTGAGTGCTACACCAACCCTGAAGTGAGGTGGAGGGGGGTGGCCTGTGTACAATATAAGGGAGAAGAAGAGGCTTGTTTTCTGTTTTGCTCTGGTTGCTGCCTTGAAGTGTTGCCCCCAGTGCCATGCCACCCTGCCTTGGAGCCAACTGATTATGAACTGAAACCTCCAGAATCTGTAAGCTAAATAAACATTTCCTGCCTTCATTTTGGGTGTTAGGTGTTTTTTCTCAGCAACGAGAGAAAAGTAACCAAGACAGCAACACAGTTTTTAATAGCTAAATCTTGGAAGAATCTTATATACCCATCAACTGATGAATGGATAAAATGTGACTTTTATTCACTATGAACTGCTGGCTTGCTATAATGAAGGATAAATATGAATCATCTGTAGAAAAATGAATAGATCTTGAGATTATGATTTTCAGTGAAGTAAATCAGATACATGAGCTTAAATATCACATGATTTCTCTTATATGAGAAATCCAAAGTATAAATAAAGACAAAAAGTAAAGATAGATAATAGGAAATAGGGAGATAGGTCAGTTGGAAATGGAAAGGGGACTAACAGATGCAGGGAGGGGGAAAGGAAAAGGGATTAAGTAGAACTGAGATATGTTCTGTACATATACCAAATACACACACTGAATGTATTCATTATACACTGCACATAGTTATTGATTAACAAAGATTTTAAAGAAGAAATAAAACCTGGTTATGGGTTGTAGAGAAGGTTCTGGGACTGAATACCATGTCTGTCTCTTGTAACCACTGCAAGTTACCTGCCTTATCTGTATCTCACTTTCTTATACAATGAGTTTAGTATTAATACTGACTGTATATTGGTTGGAAGATTAAATGACTTCATAAAAGTAAAGCACTCAAAAAAAAGATCAAAATTAGAATAGTCTTATTTCTCTTCCAGAAGAAGAAGCTTTGAATCTCTTTCAAACAAGAAATCACAAGAGAAATCAGAAAATGGCTAAGAATGAATGAGTATCGGATGTGGTAAAAAGCAAACACAACATGAAGAATTTGTACTTATCACAGTTTTTATTAAAAACCGAGGAAGATATTAGAGCAATTACATCACTTTTCAACTCAAGCAATGGGGGGAAAAAATTAAATTCAAAAGTAAGAAGAAGAACAAAGCTTAGAAACAAGATAAATTAAGTAGAAAGTAGAAAACCAGGAGAGAAAAGCAATGAAACCAAAAGTACTTTTGAGAAATTCAACAAAACTGATGAAGTTTTAGCCATATAAAGTAAGAAAAGAGAGAAGATTCAAGTTAATAAAATCAATAGGTAAAGAAAGAACTTACTACTGATTCTATAGTGATAAAAAATGATTCAATACTCCACTTTGAATAATCATTGGTTAATAACTTGGATAACTTAGAAGAAATGAACAAATTTCTAGGGACAAATATCTAAACTTCCTAAAACTAACCCATGAAGTAATAGAAATATTAATAGACCTTTATCTGGTAAGAAAATTAAATCAGTTATCAAGAATCTCTTAACAAAAAAAGAAACCCCTGAACTTGACAGCTTCACTGATGAATCTACCAAACATTTAAAAATGAACTAAAAGTAATTCTCAAACTTTTCCAAAAATTCAAAGAAATAGTAGCACTTCCTAATTAAATCAATGAGGGTAGTATTAACCTAATATGGTATCTGTCTACCATACTGTATATTTTACCAATATAACAGTTTCTCAAGATATTAAAAATAGAATTATTGTATGAGCCAGCAATGCTACACTGACTATATCCTGAAGAATTGGACGCAGCATCTTGGAGTTGCTTGTGCACCTATATTCATAGCAGAATATTTGCAATAGTTAGAACATGGAAGTAAAAAATCATGCGCCCATTAACTGATAAATGAGTAAGCACAATGTGATAATATTTATCATTATTGTAAAACAAAGAAATGCTAACACTTGCTCCAACGTGACTAAACATTGAAGACACTATGCTAAGTGAAATAAGTCATTCACAAAGTGATTAAATGCTGGATGATTCCACTTCCAAAAAGTATTCAAAATAATCAAAATCATAGAGGCAGCAAGAAATATGGTAGTGGTTAAGGACTTGAAGGAGAAGACGCTGAAGAGTTATTCTTTAATGGGTGTTAAACTTTAGTTTTACAACATTAAAAGAGCCTGGGAGATGTATGGTGATGGTAGTGACCCAGAATTTTGAATATATTTATACCACTGACCTGTACACTGAAAATGGATCTGATCTAGATTTTGTGTTATATGTATTTTATCATAATAAAAATGGCACAAAATCTTTAATACCAGTATTTTAGTTGCAAATTTCGTAAACCTTTTACAAAGAAATATAAGTATTATGTCATGAACTTTTTAGTAAGTAGAAAAAAAAAGTACTTCCTGTCTTATTTTATGAAGTTACTCCCAGCCTAATATCAAATGCTTTATGTCATGATTGCATCCCCCCCACTTTCTATTTTTTTAATATTTAGAGCTGGAAAACAAAATTACTGTATCTCATCCTAGATTCCAACAGTTTTAAAAGCGATCATCCGGGTATTTGTTATCAACAGAAAATGGGCCCTAAGTTGAGTACAGGGCATCAGGAAACAGCGGAGGAATCTCAATGTGTCCATCAGTCAGGAGGCTGGAGTGTGCTAAAATCTTTACACTTTGTTACCGAGACACAATACCCAACACTTCAGTTCAGTGGAGGAGAGACTTATTTTGGCTCAAGTGTTTGGTTCTTAGCTGGCTGGCTCCATGTTAGGAAACCGTAGGGGAAGGTTGAGAGGAAAGCGTCTCACCTCACGGTAACCACGGAGCAGAACGTGAAGAGAGACACTTTCTCTCAGAGAAGGAGATACTATCACTTAAGGTCCCCAATTCCCACCTCTCCCAACCAGGCCCCACTTCCTCACATCGCATTTAGTGATCTCACGTTCCTCCTATGGCACTTCCTTTCATGAGTGCATGAGGCTTTGGGAGTCCTCCAGATACAGATCATCATTTATCATTGTTGCAGTTATTATGTTAGCATTATAAAGGGATCTTAAATTGGTTGCTGCATCTTTATATCCATGGAATTAGTACAGCTCATTCTAATGAGCTTAAACAGAACTACAACTAAAATACTTTTCAGATTTCTTCCTGCCTATCATACAGTGATGCCCATTATACTGACACTGCTAAAGCAGGCTGCCAGAAAGCTCATTCTGCATCAATTTTTTAAGGGATTATCCTAAAAATTATGACATGTGTACCTAAGTTATTTCAGACGAATGTTATGAAAATTTGTTCCCTTCTATCAAGTTAGAACTTGGATTATTCTGCAAATTTATCTCCTAATTTATCATACGTTAATTTTATTAATTCCTCCAACAATATAGTATCATAATCTCTTCTAGATTCTTGAAATATTGTTCTTAGCTAGCTCTTTCTTTCTTCCCTTTATTTTTTCCTTTTTCTTTCTGTTTCTCTCTCTCTCTCTTCCTCTCTTTCTCCTCCTCCCTCCTCTCTCCCCTCAGCCCTCTGCTCTCCTCCCCCTTCCCTTCTTTCCCTCTTCCCTCTCCCTTTTTAACTCTCTTTCATATTTCTGGTATTGGGGATTGAATCCAGTGCCTTTGCACTTAGCTACATTTTCACCTTTTTTATTTATTTATGTGTAGATTTTGGGACTAAATTGCTCTGACTGGGCTCAATTTTGCAAGCTGGGATTATAGGCATGTGCCACCATGCTCAGGTTCTTAACCGCGCCTTTCAAGGGCAGACTAACTCATGCCTGGAGAGATATTTTATTTTTTCCTTGAAGAAAGGTTTGTTAGTGACTGGTTTCCTGGCTTTTTTTTTTTATAAAAATACATATGCTTCATTCTGATATTTGAATGTTAGTGATACATAATTCTAGAGTGGACCTTTTTAACACTGTTGAAGATATATTACTCAACAGTCTTCTTGCTTCTAATGAGTATAGAAAACTCCAACTATCATTGTGAAAACCAATACTTCATGCAATCTAGATTTGTTTTTCCCTTGATCCAAAGGTTTTTCCCTTAACTCCAAAGATCTAATGATTATATCTTTTTTATTCTATTGTCTGTTTGGGTATAATTTTAATTTCTCCTATGTAGAAATTATATGGTTTCTGATACCTTTAGCCTCAGTCTTTGTTAGCTGATCAATTCTGGAAAAGTCTTTGCCACACTCTCTTCACATATTTAATGTATTTCATTATTCCTTTTTTTTTCTTGAAGAGAAGATAAAATTAGGCTTTCTCCATCTATCTTTCATGTCTATGAAATTTTACTTCATAGATTGCCTAATTTTTATCTACATATTTTTCTGCCTATTGTTTCCCCTTGTCCTCGATTGCAGTTTCCTGCTTCCTTGGGAGTAATAAGATCAGTGCCCTTGGGAATTATCTAATTGTCTGAAGCCAGAGATGTTGTTGTATTCTTCTAGGAATCACCTTCATCTGGGTTTGGTCAACACACGCTGTGGTCATCAGCATGTAATCACTTCAGCTAAGTTCATGGTTTGAACTTATTAACAGCACCCAGGCGATTGGCATTTGCTCCAATATAAGCCTTGCACATTGTGATTATGAACTTTCTGCCATCTAATTAGTCTTTTGATCTTACCAGATACAAGGCACCTTCTTTTGCAGCCCTGTGGGTGTATTTGCTGAGTGGTTAGTGAAAAACATCCACCTCTGATTCACCCTTAAATTGAAGGTGAGACCCTTTGGGCTGAAAGATATTCTGAGGAAGTATGGTATAATTAGATAGCGCACTTTGGAAAGGCCTTCAGTTTTGTCTTCTGTTCCTCAGGTCTCTCATAAGAATGCAAGGGATGTGAAATTGGAATTATTGGCTTCAGATCTCAGATCTGCTAATTACTAACTATGTCTCTTTGGGCAGGTTACTTTACCTTTCTCTGCTTCATTTGCCTCCATCATAAGTTTATGGAAATTGCGTGTCTATCTTACACAGTACTAGTACTGAGTGGGTAACACATACAATGCTTTCAGAAAATTCCACACAGGTTAGTATTCAATTAATGTTAGATAAATATAGCCTTTCACCCAAATGATTTATGGGCTATAAAGAGAGATACAGGGCATATATAATTATCCCTAATAAATCTAATGTGATATTTTCCACAAGCGATACAACAAAACTGTTATGAGAATTACAAAGAAGAGTATTTCACCAAAAATGCCATAAATGTGAATGGAAAAAAAATCAATAGAGAAAATAGTTCTATTTTTTGGGATTAAAGTATTATAGGGACAAGGATGGATTAATCACTTGTCATTTCTCCAGCCCTTTCTAACAAACCAAATAGACAAATAAGGACTACACAGATTCACAGGCAAGCACCCTGCTCACATACATACCCTAAATAATTCCTGTGGGTATATTCTTGTTGTGACTGAAGATTCATTTATTTATTGTTCATATTTGTGAGAGAAAAAATATTTATGTATCCGAATTTGGCATCTTTCTCCCCCAAATTTGGACCATAAACCTTCAAAAGTCATAAATGTCTACCCTTCAACATGGAGACAAAGTCAGATTTTGTCTTGTTTTATTATGATTATCATTATTACTTTTGGTCACAGCATTGAAATCGCCCAGGGACAGTTCTAATGCAGCTCTGGCCACAATGCCCTGGATGCCCTCCTCCGGCATCTGCCTTTAATCACAGACAATATGGTTTGTGTTTAGAATCGAATGACTGTCATCATCTAGCACTAATGTTCTCTGTCACAGGGACTTAACAACCCATTTGGGGAACACTCTCAGAGACTTTCAGATTCAATATTCTCTCCAAACTCCTGGCTTTTCATTAACCATGCCATGTGGGTTTCCAAGGCGTGATGCCCAATGGTATTATTTTTCCAAAGAGGTCATGGGAGAGAAGTGTTTTTTTTTTTTAAAGTGCATATTTTAGCACTTTTAAGCATGCAAACTGACTGTAGTTTTTATACAGAAGTTGCATTCACAGATAGCCAAAATTCAGGACTCAGCTTAATTTTACAATAGAAAGTACAGTTGGTTTTATATTGCATAATATGCAATTACTCAGTATATGATTGAAATGAATTACAAACTGTTGTTGATTTTGTGCATAGAGCTTAGTTGGCTCTTTGATATATATTTTCTCATTAGTTTCCCCCTGATTTATTTATGATATTGTTATGCATATAAAGGGCAAATTGCTAAAGTTCACATTGCAATGACTGATTTAGCAGTTGAAAAATTCAGCTATGATGTGCAAACGATTCTCTAAGTATTCTGAAGGTGTGTTGTATCCTTCCATAACAGTGAAGCTATCTATTCTATCTTTACAGCACTTTTCACATCTTTCTTTTCTTTACCTTTCTCATCACCATCACTTCAGAACCTCATCATCCTTTACCTTGAAAAATCACATTTTTCTAATCATTTTCCACATGTGCAGGTTAATCCCATTGATGTCCCTGCTTCTTTGTGCTGGCAGATTGATTATCTGAAATCACTATCCTGATTATGTTTCTCTCAAACCCAAAAGAAAAAACAGAAATGAGAAAAATAAGAAAAGGAGGCAAGAGGAGGAAGGCAATAAAATGGTGAGAGGAGGACAAAGAATAAGAAGGAAATAGGAAAAGCAAATAGAAAAGGGGAAGAGAATAAAAGGAAAGGATGACTGAGAGGAAGATTTCTGTGTGTGCCAGTGGAAAGGTGCAAAGTTCTATGCCATTGATTTCTTTTGATATCACCCTTCTTTAATAACATTCATTTTATGCAATTGGAATATAGGCAGATGATGGTTCCTGCAGTTACACACTTCAGTGGAGCACTCCTACTTAATCTACCTAACTAGGTACTTCTCCACCTGCGTATCTCCGTGCTCCTCTAAATGGAAGGTTATTGTCACTGCATCCTAGCCTGGGACAATATAATTAGGCCAATTTCAAATATTTATGTGAAAAAAGTCATTCTTTTCTCTTCCCTCTCAGCAGGGGCCATTATTGATTGGATGGTGATGAATTAGTGAGATGTCCTGTGAGCATGGGTGGGAGGTGTGGAGGACATATGTTGTCAGTGCTGATTATGCCACATGCATTTAAACTCCAAGGCATACAATGAGAGAACAATATTGTTAGCAAGCTGAATTTTTCACGGTGAAAGAAATCAACTAAGTTAGGATATGAGAAAAAATAAAGCGGTCATCACACACTGAAAGTGGAAGATATTTCCTTCTCACTCTTTTAGGATTGTAAAGGTCTGCTTCCAAAGCAGAGCCACATACACAGCTTTAAAATTCTGAATTATATGATAAATATTTAGCTTCATACAGAATCAAATTGGAAAAGTAGAAATCCTATGAAGGGCATTTTAAAAATGAAAGAAAGATGAAACTGAAATATTATAAAATCTGTAATAGTCATTATTATGAAATATATGAAACACTAAAATGAAATTATTTCTTTAAAAAAGAGAAAACAGACAAAAGAAAAAATGGTGAGTGGGTAAGTTTAGTTATGTATCTTCACAAATAATTTCAACTCACATTTTAAACAAAAAACTCAAATCAAGAATAAGAACACAGAAGGATAAGAAACATGCCTCTCATATTAAAATAAATGTTTCTGTCTTTATCATTTTCTTTACAATGACATAAATTCCTGAACAGTTTTAGAAATATGTTTAATTTTTCATAAAATATTTCTACTCTTAGCTTAAAGACAAAAAGTAGTAATTATTGTATTATTATTTGAATGAATAAATGACAATTGTATTTATGAGATATACTGTGAACTCATCATTCTTAGAGACAGGTGAAAATAAGAGAACAAGCATTTGTTATTTATTAGCTTGAAATTCTTGTTGATATGTGTTTTCGTATCCAAAATAAAAGAGAAAGTTAAAGGTAGAGTGAGATTCTTGTTTTATTTTTAAGGAAAAAGAGTAAAACAAAATTTCATAACAAGATGATAAGAGAATACCAATAGTTAATACAGTACATATTATTATGTTTATTATTTTTATTTTTAAATAGAATATTTTGTATTAGTATTAGCAGCAATTTTTAATATGCAAATAATCCATAGATTATAAATTAAGATTAAAAGTGAAATCACAGCAACCAATAAGCACATAAATAACCATGGTACATCCATACAATAGAAAATTATTCAGAGGAACAAGAAATGAGCTAAAGCTGTATAAAGGCATAGAAGAAATTTACAAGTATGTTACTAAGTGAACAAAGGCAGTGTAGTGATCATTTAAATTATTGTGTATGTCATTTTAAAAAAGACAAAACTAAAGAGACAGTAGAAAGACCAGTGGTTGTTAGAGGTTGGGGTAGGTGGGAGAATAAATAGGTGTGTGGAAACAGTAAGTTTTATCTCTTCTATCAAATAGAAGTGACTCTATCTGGGACTTCAGTCCATCCTAGAGATCCCTTCCTGAATATACTAAATTACCAAAAATTATCCGTTCAATTTCCATCCAGGAGTATAGCTACAAAAGATAGATTATCAGGTTATTTTCTGTTCTTCACATCTCCCTCTGCTCTGCTGTCCCTTCCCTTCAGCAACCCCTCAGATTCTCCTTACTTCCGGTTCTCTGAGTTAGCCAATCAGGATAGATCATGAAACCAGCCAATGGAAAAGAGGTCAGCTGCTTTTTGTGCCTTAGGGATAAAAGGGGCTACCTTCCTTTGTCTTGTGTGTCTGCTACCTCAAGTTTGTTCCCTTTTGCAAAAGTGAAAAGCTTTGTTGATCAATCTTGTTGTCTTAGTGCTTTATTATCTGCATTCACACATTGAGTCTGAGGGCTCATTTTCAACAAGTGAAACTTGGGTGATTGTTTTTTAGGAAAGCAAAATTCATTTGGATGATACAGTAGTGCATGCTGATGTACATTTGTCAAAACACATAGAAATTTACAACACAAAGGGTGAATTTTTATGTAAACTATAGACTTTAGTAGCAAAATGTCAAAAAATGGTTCATCAGTTACCAAAAATACTTATAGCACTAAGGTAAGACGTGTGTTACTCAGCTTTCCCATCGTGGAACAAAACACCTGACCCCCTGAAATTTAAAGGAGGAAAGGTTTAGTTTTGCTCATAATTTCAGAACTTTCAGTGTGTGGTTGGCTGGTTTTAAGGTGGAAACAACATAGCAGAGAGACATGGGAAAACTCAGTTGATTGTGGCCAGAAGCAGAGACAGGTAGTGAAGCGCCTGTGTAAGAGACATCCTCAGAAGCCAAGCCTGCAGTAATCCACCTCCCACACCCGGGTTCCGCCTCCAATGGAGTCCTGCCTCTTAACAGCACATTCTTCTGTGAAATCATCAGTGGATTCCTTCTCTGATGCGAATAGCGCCCCCAAGACACAGTTACTTTTCTAAAAGCCCCTCCTCTGAACACATGCATCTTGGGGGACATTTTAGACCCAAAATGCAACAATGTGTGATTGGGAAAACTGTAGGGGCAACAGTGTGAGGGGCTATAGTAGAACTGTTTATACATCCTGTTAGTTTTTTCTGTAAATCTAAAACAATTTTAAGTAATTATTATTTTTTTTCAAAAGGAGTCTAATAGCTAAGGGTTTTTTACTTGAGTGATACATAAAATCAAGGAACAAGAGGACTTCTAGACCGCCTCAACTTTTTCTGTTATTTGACTAAGTACAGATCTCAAATACATTGAATAGGTGAACTATACGTTGACATTTCATTTTTATTTTATAGGAGAAAGCCCACAAAAATCCTACAATGTGTGTGTGTGTGTGTGTGTGTGTGTGTGTGTGTGTGTGTGTGTGTGTGATTTGCTCAATTTTCTGTTTTAATCCTGGGGAAATGAAAACACATAGATTATATTCCATAATGAAAGGTTATCACCCTTTACTAAGTGATAAATAATAAAGTTGAGGCAACTGACTAAATGAAACTGACATTCCTAACAGCTGATTTCAAGCTGTGGATAACAAAAGTCTACAACTCTTTGGAGTTGTCTAGGGAACAGCAGTGGGAGGCAAAACCAGCAGCCAACAGATACAGAATGCTGAGCTTCTGACACCCACCTTAACAAAACAGCTCCATTTACTTGCTTTATAGTTTAGCTTTAAGCATATAATTTTCTTCAAACAAGTGCTTTCTTGCCAAGAAAAATAATTAGAAAACTGTTGGTGTAAAGATTATGTTTTGAAAATTTAACCAAATATAATAATGGCATGTGTCAGAGAATCAAATCCGGGAACAACCATGTAGAAAAATGAAAAGAACAGTGTGAGATGATGCTAATAAAAGGAATATAAAGGTGAAAAATGATAAATAGATTCTACAAATGTATACTGAAGAAAGAACATTGCAGAAAAATAGGTTTTCTAACAAATGAGCACAGTCACTGAAAAGCAATAATTTAAAATTTTTCAGATATTAGGCTCACTTAAGTCAACTTAATAATATCATATGGAAAGGTTAAATTAGGTCTGTTGGAAAGAATGCAAAACATCTTTTAAAATTTGAGTACATACTTCTGGAAATTTACACTTGCATCATTCTGTATGACATCATGTCTAGTTAAATTTGAAATCCAGTTGCATTTTTAATGAATAATTGAAACTTTAGTTTATAGAAACTTGGGAATTTGAAGCAAAATAATAAGCTCTGGAAAAAAATCAAATAGGTTTGAAATATATTAAAATTTACATTATTAAAATAGACAATTATTATAGTATTCAAGTAACATAAGATGTGTAGCAATACTTTTGGAGTCAAAGACATTCATTATGGAATAGAGCAATTTTTACATATCTTCCCCAACTGTCTTTTGACTGAAAATCAAGCTTTTTAGACTACTATTTGATATTTTTCACGAATTGATTCAGTATTCATTCTTGGTACTAGAAAACACTGTGCAGTGTAGCAATAAACAAGGCTATATATATATATATATATAATATAAATTTTGTATTTAAGCATTTCTTTATATTTTCCTTTTTATTTAGAATGGATGTTCTTTTTCTTTTATCTACTTAAATTATATTCTCTATAACTGATCATAAGTTTTGTTACATGGAGGTCTCTTGCAAAACTCAGATCCAAAGATACTCCCTCTTTTGCATTTCTAAAACAAAGTATCAATCCAAAAATATATGCTCACTCATGTTATTTTATGTTCTCTAGTAACTGCATTTGTTATTTTAATCTCCCACTGAGTTATAAGCATTTGGTGAATGTTTAATGAATAAATATTTTTAAAGTACTGAATAAAGTATAATTCTTTGAGATTAAGGCCTTTGTCTATTCATGCTATTTCTTCCAAAAACTACTCATGATTTGGCAGTCTATGTCAGACAAATGTGTTGATTTTTAATTCAATAATTAGTATATCAAAATGTTTTTTTAATTCAAACAAAATTTCTTCACCATATTTCCAAATACAGTCCCACCATTAACCTCTCATGATAACAACCTCTAATGAAAGATGCTTGCTACAGTAAAAATAATTCAATTGTCTTGAACAGTTTTTCATAATCTAGTAGAATTTGCTTTTGCTTTTGTTTCCAAAGAGTGCTGTCTGTATTCAATGACCAAGGAAAGTTGGGATGTTTATTGAGAACAAAGGTGAGTAAACCCATTGCTATCTTGTGTGGTTTTGAGAAGTGTTCATTGATGACAGCAGTATAAATTGTAGTCACAATTGTTTTATGATTATTGCCATTTTTAATATTTATTTAAAAGTTTACACTTTAAAAACCCCTTTCACATGTGCTATTTTAATGGTATTATCTTAAGTCTATATGGAACATATGTCAAAGAGTACTGCTTCTATATAGTGCGTGGAGAAATGAAACCTAAAGGCACTCCGCAGTAATTATCAGGTAGTGCCTGGTCAGAATAGAAAGGCTGTGATTCCCAGTGGCACGATTTTGAGATTTTGAAGGAAAGTCACTAATGTTTAAACTCCTAGAAACATTAATTTTATTTAACATAAATACAGCCAATTTTTTATGATTTTCTATCTTACTATCCATAGTCAGAAAAATTAGTCCAATACACATAGACTACCCATAGAAGCCCAGACCTAACCAAGTTCCCTGATAACCAGAGTTTTTTGTGGAATTCAATGCTGTATGCTACTTTAAATGTCAATATAATAGTTTCTGTATGTTTACTTTGTGGACTGTATGTTTCTTCTTTATTCATGACAAGGATGAAGTTAATTCCACTGCAGTGTTCCTTACTACCTCTAATTTAGTGCCTCCAACAGGGCAGACATTCAAAATACATTTTCTAAAAACAAAAATTGTATGTGTATGTGTGTATGGATGCAGGGGGAGACAGAGAGAGAGAGAGAGATACACAGAGAGACAGAGACAATGTGTATGTGTGTATGGATAGAGGAGAGAGAGAGGAGAGAGATATAGATGGAAAGGGGGAGAGGGAGGAGAGAGGATAGAATGATGAAAAGTTAGTGAAATTATACTGCAGTAAATTTTAGAAGACTTGAGATTCAAAGATTGTAAAAAAATCATATATTTCCATAACAGTGAAATGAGTTGAACAATACAATGAGCAAAACTATAGAAATACAATTAGTGAAAACATTCATGAAAGACAGAAGAATATTTTGGGAAATCCCTTTTCCTTTCGAGTGTAAGATGTCCAGTTGTATCTCTTTCTGTTTTCATGCATGAGTTCTTCATTCCAAGCACATCTGACCATTCCACTATACTTCATCGTTGCCATCTGTCTTATGTGTTTTGAAATCATAAATTCCAGTAACTGACTCTCCAATAAAACATTTTTCTCCACATTTCTTATGGACTCGATGTACATTTTTTTTTCTCTTTGCACTGATGACTGAATCTAGGGCATCCTTTCTGAGCATTCATCCTTAACGATTTCCTGTTGTTGTTGTTTTGTTTTGTTTTCTGGTGTGTACATTGTTTTGGATTTGTTTTTGTTTTTGGACAGGTTATTGCCAAGTCACTAAGTTGCCCAGGCTAGGCTCAAATGCCTCCTGCCTCAGCCTCCCAAAGTGCTGGGATTACAGGCTTTACCATCGCACCCAGCTATGTACTTCTTTTAGACTTTGGAGAGACTTCATTCCCTTCAGGCCTCCATTTATTTCCTTCTCTGCATGTCTTCTGGCATCATGGTTTTTGCTACCCTGTTTTCACTCTGTGGCTGCTCAGCTAAGTTATGTTCAGCTGCAGCCTTGTTATTTATAATTGTAAGGAAGAACCATTAGCAAACTTGTTTCAAGGTCAGTCCTGCATAAGCCATTCACTTCTGCATGTACTTTTGAAGGTGTTAGTCATACTGATTTGTAGTCTCAGATTCAGGATCACCAGGGCACATCCTCACTACCACTAAAGAAGTCCTGTTTTCTAAAACTTCGTAGTTGTACTCTCCTTAGTTCCTTTCCTTAACTTCCTGACATTGAGGTCTATACAATCCTATGCAGTCATACCTATATTCCTTTTTCCCTTCTTCCTTCCTAATTTCCTGTCTGTTTTAGAGGATAAACCTTTCTCCTTCAAAGATTAACTCTGCATCTATCTCTAGTGTATCTACTGTTTTTCCCTGTTAACTTTTTTCCTCTTCTCAATCAGCAGTGTCAGTCTTTTCCATGTTAAGAGAAAACAGAACCAACAAATTTTCACATTTGTTGTAATCCTTTTTTCCTTTCCTCTTCCTCTCTCTCCTTTATGTGTTGCTTAAGTGTCTGGACATAGACATCAATATACCCTGTTCCCATTGCATTCTATGTCCCTTCAGAGAATCATAAATCCATTGCCATCCAGCTTACGCACACACTCTCCTCTCCTGAAGCTGTTCAGGCAAATATCATGTGACTTCACATAACATAATGGAGTGGAAGTTTCTCAAAACTTTGTATATTATTTGCTGGCTTTTCTCTTGTCTAATGACATTGATAATTATTACTTTATTATTGAAAGTGTCTACATCTCTTTACTAAGGGCTCTACTTCACTTACCTAACAGCCGTATTGGACTGCAACCATGTTTTAAACATCCTTCTAGAAACTGCTAATAGTGAGATAAAAGAGGAAAAACAAGATTATCTTCCATGTGGACTTCATATTCAAGCAAATGAAAACAGTATGACAAAGAAATTGACAAAATAGTAACTGACTCTTACTTTTGGTGAATTCTGTGAAAGAGACACAGATGAAGGAGATATTAAGAAGGGTAGACTGGCTTGAGTCTCGCAATTCTGAAATGTTCTCTCTGAGAAGGGAAGGCTCGTCTGAAACTTAAACAAATATAGTGATGCCACTCTGTGAAGGACAATGTGCTGACCTCACTTAGCATCTGTGTGTGGATAAAGGCCACTGGGGGCATAGAACCAAAAGAGAATTCTGGCTGTTTGTGTGTGGAAGAAGACCAGAGCTGGCATACAGTGAGCCTACAGAAAAGTGGAAAGGGCAGATTATGAAAGATCTTATGTGTTTGTGAGTGGGTTTTATTACAAAACCCCTGGAAAACATTAGAAGGCAAAGCAACAATCTGATTTTGTGTCTGTTTTACAGAGATTACTCTAGCTATGGTGAGAAATATGGAGAAGAGAAAGACTGGCTTTCCCTGGAACCCCTGGCTGGTCTGTGACATCTTTGGCTGTTTTTTTGATTCATTTTACATGATTCTTACACATAGGTTTCCTTATGCATTGTTTTCAAGCCAATGTAGTATTTCTTTCTATGCATTTTTCTTTGAAAATTCTACCTAGTGTCATGGTTTTAACATGCACTGATAGCATAATGATTTCTAAATCTAAATCTCCTAGGCAGACATCATCTTGGCTTCTGTCACATACATCTGCTTTCCAGCTGAACATATTCATTTGAATATCCATAGATGGCTAAAATACAAATGTTCAGAAGAAAATTAATTCTTTCATCTTTCACAGACTGACTCTTCCTAATTTGTTTCCTATCACAATTTCAGGAAACTGAAATAGAAATTGTCAGTCCAAACTCAAAACATGACACTCATTTGGATTTTACTCCCTAGCCTATCTAACAAATCATGAATTCCAATGCTCCTCCTGCATTCTTTTTGGTTTATTCTGCTTTTCTTCAATTTGCCATAACAGATTTATTTTAGGGACTCATCCTACATCCTTGGTCTCCATAACATTAAGGCTTCATTTTTGACCTCTGAATCTAAACTTGGGCTTTTCAGTCATGTCCTTCTCAAGCTGTCTGAATGTTCAAGACTCAATTTTAAGGATCCAAATGGGCAGGAAGCTTCAACAAAACAGCCCAAAGTATAATGACAGGCACAAGGGATGTATATGGAGATAACACGGCCCTGAAGAATCTGCTGAACATTTTCAGTGAAAGAACTCTCTGCTCCCTGGCATGACTGCCTTTTATGGGCTTGTATCTTTCTCTCCAGAAAGCCTGCCAGAGTCATCCACAACATACCCTAAGTCTATTTCTCTCATTTAAAACCATTCAACATGTAAGTTAGATTATGTCAACCTTTAGTTTATACTCTTATTTAATAATTCCTTGCTTTTTATGGGTTCAAAACACTTGAGTTGACTGCTAAAACAAATTTTGTAGTTCCAACATTATATTTTGACTCAACTCTTTTGCATTTTTCTCTTCACTGGAATCATGGCAGAGGCTTAGTATTACCTGAACCTTTGTGGTCTTTCATTTGTAAGTGAATTGGCATAGATACTCTTACTCTATGATTAGAAAACTCATAATCATATTTCTACATCTACTTAAATGTGGTTTTTGCCAGGACTCACTCCTTTGTCAGGCAGAGTAGATATGATTGCCATACAATTGTACAAAAAGAAGCACCCTGTATTGCATTGAAGAATCACAATTAGACCATACATTGTATAAGGTAAAGGACCATGCTATATCTTATTTGTTCTTTTATAGTGCACAGTGTAGTGTTTTGTCACTTTAAAATTGTGTAAAGTGTGTTTGTTGAATGAATGAAAAAATAATAAAGAATGAATGAATAAAAATGACTGTAATCATAAGATTATGAATAAATTTAAATATTACTTGGTTAAAATGAAGAAAATGAGACTAGTAAAAATGAGATTCATTATGTGAGAAAATAGCTCTCAGTGGTGAAAATCAGAACTGAGATGAAAGCAAATAGGCCAGAAAGAACTTAATGGTTTTACTGGATGAGATAAAAGAGAGCGATAGGGTAGAAATATCAAGTGGATCACACAAAAAAGTTGTGACACATGGTAGATAGGCAAAAAGTACAGAGGTACTAGGAAGAGGCAAACAGTGATATCTGAGCAAGAGAAAGAGCCATGGAGAAATATACGAAGCTTACATACTTGATGAAATTTCACAGAAACATGCAGAGAAATAGAAAAATACCATAGTAAAGCCCATGTAAGATCCTGCTTGAAACGTGAGTGTGGGGTGAGAGAAGACACATATGATTAAGAGAGGACCTGAGAGTCGCTGAAGTTTAAGTTGAGGGATATTTGAAAAACAGTACAAATCGGTTTTGACAAGAATTCTTCCAAGAGTAATTTGTTTTAGCTCTACTGAGAAAGCAAACCTGTAATTTTCCAGCCTTGATTCTAGTCTTATTTCTAAGAAAGTCCTGGGCAAAGTTAAATACTTTAAATAAAATTTTCACACAGCATCCTGATTTCAGAAAAGTTTTATTACCATACAAAAACGGAAAATAAGAGTTTTGTTTTCCTAAGCCTTCATAGAGTAAATTGAGAACCTCTTCGCTCATCCCTCCACAATATTTTGGTGTGCTCTGCCTGTACATGAATCTCAGCCGATAAAATAACCATTCTACGCACAACATTGTCAATCATAAATTAATATTGGTACATTTCTGCCTCCTACTTTTCAGATCCATTCACATTCTTTCAATTGTTCCAGTAAGACCCTGTCTGCCAAAAGGATTGACTCATAATCATGATCTTGTAGGTTGTAATATTTTTAGGCTGCTTTAATCTTAAAAAAGTTTTAGTCTTTTTATTTTATGCTTTTGAGGAACCGTCCTAAGTTTAGTTTTGTGTCATGTTATCTATGATTGGATACAAGTTCTGTTTCTTTAGCAGGAAAATCCCAATAGTTTGACCAATTTCTCATTCCTCCCCTAGAAAATGGAGTGTGATTTTTATAACTCTCATAAATGATGTTTACTTAGATCATTTGATTAAGGTGCTATCAGACAAACTTCTTCAAGTTGTTCTTTTATCCTGTGTAAGTAATAGATGTTTTGTGAGATGTACTTGATAATAATATAGTCTATTCCTCATCCAGCTTTCCCATTTTTAAGCATATCTGTGCACATTCATTATTTACTATTTTATTTGATAGGACTATCTTCAGCAACATCACCTGAGAACTTGTTTGAAATTAAAATTAACAGACACCATCTAAAGCTAATCCAGAAATTCTGGGAGTGGGATCTTAACAGTGCTTCAACAATTACTCCAGGTTGCTGCAATCCGCATTATGTAGAGATACTGGAATGCTGGATCTTAATCCCAGCTGATTTTAATTTTTGTAATGACTTGAAGAAAACTTTAACAATTACATATTCTTGGGTCTCACCACTAGAAATTAGATGTCAGTTGATCTGGCATAGATCCAATAACCAACATATTTTATCTCCTAAAATGATTAAGTTGTGGAGCCAGAGTATAAAGTTAGTGGTGTATTTATCTGAAACAGTGATTCTCAAACATTTTTCAGGTTGTAGTCATCTAGGGATCTTTCTCATTTAATTGATCTGGAATTAATTTTGAGCATTATGATCTAAAAATATTGGGATCACTTTTTAAACCTTTTGATACTAAGTTTCAACACTTTATAACTTAAATGAAAACTCTGGTAGTGGAGTCCAATACCACGAATTTCAAAAACTTCTCAAGTGATTATGATGTGAAAAAGTTGAGAGACAGTGCTGTGTGTTCTATATTGCACAGTGTATTATTCTATCACGAGGTTCCTCCCCATTAACAAAATAAAAATTATTCCTTATTAAGCTGTAGTATTCATTAGTATGGATCTAGTAATTCTGCATTTAAAAATAATTATCACAATAATTCCCTTCATTTTTATGGTAGTCCCTCAATAGAGCTGAGAAAATTGAGACTCAGGGCCAAGAATAACCTTGATCAAAGTCACACAATCAGTAAGAAGAAAAGGAATACATTCTAAGTTAGCCTCTGTGACTTCAGAAAATTTGTTCTTAATAATTATACTCCACTGTATCTGATTCCTGGTGGGTAAGTTTGCCTTATGTGGGCCTGTTTGTTTTATTTTAATAAACATGACTTGATTATAAATAGAAAGTATCCTAGGTTTCAGATATGGATGAATATTTCAGAGACACAGGGAGATTTTTTCAAGGTGAAAAGAGTGCTGGGTAAAGTAGCATCTTAAGTATCTAACTCTACCTTGTGAGTCAGCAAAGAAAGTAGAGTAAGGTAAATAGTTCAGGATTTGAGGCAGACAGAAATGATCTAAATAGTATTGTCAATAATTATTTTCTAAGTTCATAACCTATTCAATGGGAAAAGAATTGCTTTTGCCCAGAATTTCTGAGATTTCAATGATGAAAAAATAGACACTGCACCATGCTTAACACATAGAAGAACCTTATTGAATGAAATTAGCTCACTTCCAAGTCTAATGAAGTTGCTGTGGAGAAGTATGAATGTTACATTTATGTGCGTTAGGTTTGCTATTCAGGCAAGCAGCACTGGGGTCATCTGGATGATTGTTAGAGAGGCAGATTTTATAGTGTTGGAGTGACTGCATGTGCAACTGATTTAAGCAGATGTCCAAGGAGATTCCTTTTAGAATGAGTCATGTTGACTAAATTCTGATGGGAGTGAGATTAGTGGTTGAAAGTGGAGTAAAGTTGTGGAGGGATTTTAGGAACCTTTATGAATATAAAATATAAGGTTCAGTCAGGCATGGCAGTACATGCTTATAATTCCTGCCTTTTGGAAGTTGAGATGGGAAGATCACAACTTCGAGCCTCACCTGGGAAACTTAGTGAGTTAGGGAGATTTTCTCTCAAAAGACATACACGCATACGTACATACATACATGTGACAGGTAATTGTGTCAGGTAAGGCTCACTAGAGAATCACATGTATGTATGTTTACAAGGTAGGCATATAATAGCTGCTTAAAGAATCAGGAGTGGCAGAATGCAAAAGAGCCATCTGTGCACTGGAGGGCTGAAAGATGCAGTTATAAATTGAAGACTTGGAGCTCACTGCAGTCTGGTGCAAGTCCCTGTTGGAAAATTGAAGAGTCTGATGAAACATTGAAAGAGCTGGAGACAAACATCCAAAGATGGTGACAAAGACCAGACCTATTCTGAGGAAGAAAAAGAGCAGACCTTTTTCTTCTTTTCCTTCCTTTTTATTCCATCCAGGTAACAAACAAATTGGTGGTGCCACTCACATCCAGTGTGAGTCTTCCTCTCTGTTCGCAACTTATATGCCAGTCATCCAGACATGCCCAGAACTGTACTCCACTAATCTGCTAGGAATTTCTTAATCCATTCGTTGACATCACAATTAGTGATCACATTGCAAAGGTCTTGGGTTCAATCCTCAATAGTGAAAAAAAATGAGCTTCAATTTTATCCAACTCTTCTTGAACCCAGTCCTGAACTACCATCTTTGGTTTCACAGAATCTGGCTACAGATCTTAAATTACTTTTATTTTATATCAAGCTAATAAAGTTTCAGGTAAATTCTATCCCTGAGTATCCAAATAATCATATTGACTACTGAACGTTTTCCTTTAAACTTTTGAGTTAAGTTGACGCTTATATTCTGGCTGTAATTTTATTCTCTTCTCTCAATAACAAGGTGGGAAGTTTGAGGAAATGAACTAGTCAGGTATTTGTGTCTTCATTACGTGAGGAATTTTTAGCTGTAGTAAAGTATATATAAGAATAGGGTTTGTAAAATATCCTGGGACTTCCTCCATGTAATAGAAAAGAGAATATCATTCAGTCTCAAAATAACAACTTCATAAATAGGGAAATACAATAGCAGGAGCAATAAACATATGTTTTCTTCACAATGTAAAGTGGGCAGTCTTGATTAAGATATGTATATAGGTTATCTTGGAAATTTTCAAGGCACAACACACAACATTCATCCACTGTGAAACTCTTAGCTTTGTGTTTGAAATGATTTGAAATTTTAATTGTTCTTATTCAAATTATAACCACAGCATTGTATGTTTTTCTCTTTTAATTTTTTTTCCAAATGTCACTGAAAGTTGCTCTTTGTAGAATATTTGCTGAAAGAAAAAAGGTTGTGAGCAAAAGAAAATGTCATTAGCAAACCTGCAAAATAACACGATGGAAAGGATAGCATATTTTAAGAGATGCCGATATGGTAGATGGTCCTTATTCAATGAAAAGTGAATCTAGGCCTAACGACCAGATGGCAGAGCCGATCACAGAAATTCCATATGTGTGATGGCAGCGAGGGATGCCCATTGACATACTTGCTTTTCCAGCCAAATGCCTCGGCAGATGCAGAGTTTTACACTTTAACATTGCAATATGGCACTAAAACCCAGGAGAAGAGTTAGATGCAAGATTCAAAGCTGATTTAAAGTGGCAGAGTTTAAATCTGATCCTGTCCTATTAGGGTGAAAGCTATGAACAGAAAGTGAAGGGGGATGAGTCCTTTCTAGAACTGTGTTTTGTATCTGCAAGTCTTGTTACATTGTCTAAAAAAAGCTATATTCAGTCGTAGTGTTTATAGGTTCCCTGTCCCCAAACCTTTCTAAAAAAGCAAAATAAAATATCAAGGTTCAGAATTAGATTATTAAAGCAAAATAGCATTAATATGCTCTGCCTGAAGTCTAAAAGTTCATAGCATGAGTTATTTTCCACTTTGAATAAACTGCGAGATGTACTTGAAAATTAGATTTTAATTTAATTGAATTTTTCTGTACGAGGTGCTACAGGCAACCATCTTTGTGGAAAAGGATCAGGTTCATGTTGCACTGCCTAAAAAGCCTTAAGAAAAATTTAGTGAAAAAAAGAAAGTGGCACTCATAGAGTTTAGAGCAATCTTAATACATATAAATATAACATGTAGTACACATATATGTATACAATAATATTTTCAGGCAGAGTTTTGGAATTATTATGCTATGGCCTGGAAAGTCATTTACAGACTCTTTCTTAGAGTCTTAATTGTTTTCCATAAGGAATGGCCACCAGAGACAACAATAGCAAACACATTTCCCTAAACAAATCCTCAGTTGAGCAGAGAAAGAAATTCAGTGCCTTTCCTTTCCAGCAAATCTTCCTATATTGTCCCACATAAGTCTTAAAATTTAAATGTGCTAAATTGGTATCCACTCACAGGGTGTACCTGGCATTTTCACATCACTGCAAAGTGATCTCATGAAGGTCACACCCCCTACTTTTTATATTCTTATTTTCTGGTTATTTCTTTATGAACATGAATAAATATGATCATGGTTCTGATAGAGTATGTAGTTAGCCAGAAAGGAGCTGAATTCCAGAAACTGGCAATGTGGTCCTGAGTGGCACAAAAATAGTCTAGCTTTCCTGAGTTATGAGTGCCAGGCTTTCTGAATGAAGCACTTTGTGTCCTTGTGACCTCAGAATTTGAAGAAGAGTCTTGAGTCTGAAGCCTCTAAAGGAAACCTACCTGAGAACTCAGGGAGATGCTTCCTGTAGACCCTGCTTGCTTGGACTCTGCCAAGTGTATTATTGTCTCTCATAAAAGTACTCTATTTCTTGCTCAGTAAACTGCTTTTACCACTTGTATTTTCTGACTCTAAGTTCCTTATGTAGACCTCCCTGCAAATCTTCTCAGAGAAGATCCAAGAGCCAAGATCACCACACAATGCAGGGTCTGTCAGCCCTGACGGATCTGTTTCCTGGCAAAAGAATTTGAACATATCCATTCCTGTTCCTCAGAGAATAAGACTCAAGAATTTAGGGTTTGCATCACTATGATACTTAGGTCACACAGATATATGTAATTTATACTTGTGGAATTGAAATAATGATCATGAGACTTATTGGGCCCACATGGTGCATTAAACAAACTGAAGGAGGGAAGTTGCATCAGTGTGATGCACAGGCTCAGAGTCGTGGAACAGAGTTCAAAGTTATGAATCCCCCATGGTTGTCCATAGTGTGATTGAGACCTACTGTGTAGTAGTTCACCTACCATATTTATCACAGTCTCCAGTTGAAATTCTACCTCCTGAAACAAGTATCCCTGATATTAATAAAATATATTTCATGTGCATTTTATAAGTTCTTCAAGGAAATGGTTTAAGATAACAAGCAGCAGGAGCGAGTGTACGTATAGTAACAATAGGAATAGTTAACATTTATGGGCATGTAATACATGTGTGACACTCCATGAGATACACATGATCTCATTTAATCTTTCCTACAATTCTGTTGAGGTAGGCATTATTATTTTCTGTATATTTTTGAAATAACTTAGATGTATGAGATAAAGATTAGGAAGATTATATAACTTCTATAAGATCACAGCTCTGATAATATTGTAGCTGAGAATTAAAGTGTATTTTGTTTAGTTATAGAATAACAAATTTTATCTGTTCCAGTACGACACTAGAATATGATCACTAGACACAACTAAATTAGCTTGGAGTCTTTTTCAGCTGATAACTAAGGCCTGTCTTTATTTAAGATAATATTGAAGGCCTTTCAAGTCACAAGAACACAATCAAATACTTCTATTTATTAACTCTGGCACATTCTAATGTGCATTTTTTGTACTATTTTTCTTATTTGAGAATTCCTTAATCAACCAGCTCCCAAGGGCTTCCTGTTTATTAGCTACTCAGAATTTCAGCCAATTTCCATACCCACATGAAAACATTCTGTCTTAGTTACTTTTTTCTCGTTGTTTGAGACAAAATACCTGGTGCCCAAAATGAAGGAAGGAGAGGTTTATTTCTTACAGTTTTGGGGGTTGCAGTCCATACTCAGCTGGCTCCAAGGCAGGGTGGTATGGCGGAGGGGCAGCCATTCATGGCGGCTGCAAGCAGCAAGAGGGAACTGCGCAAAAAGGGCGAGAACCCGCCTCCTTCCAACCCTGGGCGGGTGCAGAACTCACACCGCCAATCCCAGCACTAGACAACAAATCAATCACAAGCACTAGATTCAGCTGCTTCCATGACTCTATGCGGCTTGGCGGGGCCATCTATATACAAACCGTAACACATTCCCAGACACTATTCCCAGGATAATGCATTAACTTTGAATTGGCCCACTTCCACTGACTTAACCAGCAACATTTCTAGTCTGTAGTGTCATTGTTCTCAGTGGACTACCACAAAAACACCTTAATTGAATATACTCTTTTCATGTTGTTCTCATATGCTGATTTATGATCTATTCTTCTCCTAAAGCAATATTTTCAAACTGCATCACCCACTCTATTCCCTCATCTATATTATAAAATTAGGCTTTAACATTGGTTCCTGATAAATATTCTGGGTTCAGCTGCACTAGGCATAACTTCTCCTTTTCGCGACCAATAACATGAACCTTTTCCTTGCTTCTTTTCTGCCTTCCTCTTGATTTCTTCTTTCAGATATCTCCACAGGATGCTTCTTTTCCCTGGAATCACTCTAACTTTTCCAGTTTACCCTTGCACATCCTTCAAATTCAGAACTCCACGAGTATGAGGAAGAGCCAACAATCTCTAAAACATGTGCTAACTTTAGGCCAAATAATAAAGCAAATGTTAACAGTGAACATTATTTCCAGCTTGAGTTAGACTGATCACCACTTTTAGTAAATTGCCCTTTTCTTAATATAATAAGCTAGGAATGGTCATCTTATTCCCTTCTTAGAGGGATTTATTGGCCAGAGAACTCTAAATGTTTATAGTGCATAGCCTGGTTTCTCATTTTTATACCTAAGACATGCTGCCTTCAAAATGTATACCATCTCACATGTTTCTCTTGCTTAAGACTTTGGCATTCCTCCCATTCAGTGGTGGTGTCCATGATCTGTTTCATTGACCGTGGGCAGAATTCTGTGACTGTGTTGGCCAGTAGAGTGTGGTGGTGGGGTTGCAACTGATGCTTTGTGATGTGAGTAAATAGTACATATTAGGTCTTGGTTTTTTGGGATGTTTAGAGTCAATTGCCATTGCTATGAGGCCCACTGCTATGGTTTAGATTTAAAATGTCCCCTCAAAGTCTGATGTTTAAAAATGGGGTCTTATTGCAAGGAGCAGGTCACTGTGAGAGATGACTTGGAAGGGCAAGTTCTCATTCTTGTTTCATTCCTTGTCCCTCTGCTTCCTGTCTGCCATGGTATGAACAGCTTTGCTTTGCCATGCGGTCCTGCAAGTACTAAAACTGGTGGCTTACCGTGGCATCATCCACGTGTTACTGGCTTTTCTGGAATGCAGAATGCAAAATTTTGAGGTCACAGGTGCTCTCACCAAGATTTCAGATGATCTGGGAGGCCAGGCAAAAATGTGTGACAGGGTCATCATTCCCATCAGAGTCCCATGAAATTACAGTGCATGAAGGTGTGAGAGTGAAGCTAAAGTTTCAGTGGAGACCCCAAGAAGTTGGAGACACCAGGAATATGGAATATGCGCTGAGTAGAGCTGCAGGTATGGTACAGAGTCATTCCAAAAGAGAGGTTATGTCGCCTGCAACCACCAAGGCAATAGGAAAGCCCTGTCAAAGCCCTTGTACATCACATAATTGCCTCATAATCTGCAGTGGGTGCTTGCCACATAGCTGTTAGATTTAATATTTGCCCTGCTGAGATTTGATTTTACTTTGATTTTACTATCGATTTCCCTATTCTTCCCCTTTGGAATAAGAATGTTCATCCTGAACCACTTTATGTCAGAAGTGTTTAATTTTCTTTTTAATTTTTTACCTGGGCTTTGATTCTGAAGGATTTTGAACTACAACTTTGCAGCAGTGTTGGAACAGTTAGACTTTGGTAACTCTTAAAGATGAACTAAGTGCATTTTGCATAATGAGACAGACACATGCTTTTGGAGGGCCAAAGTTGGAATATCACTGGTTAGAAGTAAAATTTCCCCCTCTCCCTCAAAGTCTTATGTCCCTAGGTGGAATCTGGTCAGAAAGTGAGAGCACTGGAGTCATGACTTGAAAAGTCTTCTGGTCCCCGGTTCCTACTTTGCCTATGTGCTTTCTTCTGGTCATCATACGGTGAACCACCTTTCTCCACCATGCCATTCTGCCATTCTGTTTCTATCTTGGAGCCAGCTTACCATGGAACAAATCCATTGAAACTGTGAGCCTAAAAACACCTCTCCTTTAAATTGCAGATATTCAGTATTGTGTCCCAGTTACAGGAAAGTCAAATAATATACCTATAATTTATACAGGGAAATCAAAAGTAGGAGTTTCAGCTTTTGGCTAGCATCTTTGTTAACAGCCAGTATTAACTATTACATATACAAGTAAGGAACTATGCAGTGATTTTAGTCCCTAGTCATTGAGTAATCATATCAACATAATGGAGCAAAGATACAAACTAGTCCTATTGATCTCTCACTTAATCTGTGTGCATAATAAAACTGTTTTACATAATCATTTTTGGATGGGTTTGTTATACAGAAATAGTAACTAGAATAACTTCCTAATTTTAAAAAATGGTTCTTGAAATCACTCCTTTCAAACAAGTTTAAAGCTATAAGTCTTCCAAGGGATGCATCACTGTGCTGGTACACCAAGCACGTATATCAAGGGACGCATCACTGATACAAAGGCTAATGATTTAAAAAAAAAATCTAGGAAATATTCATTCATAGCATTGCTCTCTTCTTTAACATGTCCTTTTATGACATCTGTGGAGACTTTTCTATATAGCTATGTAAATATAGATAGAGGGTCAAATTTCACTTTCAAAATTCTAGCAGGTCCATATTAGGGTATAAGTTAAAAAAAGCATTGATTTGGTTTCTTACGCAGCTTGGCTTCAGGGAGGAAGGCTAACTTTCTTAGAGAAATTTTTTCCATGTTCTCCATTAAATACAAAAATGATTTATCTTACACTCAGCTTTTCATTAAATAACTACACTTAACTTGATCGAGAGATTCCAATGTAATTATCAGTCAATATTCAGGTTTGGATTAGAACATTTATTTTTCTAAAATATCATTTCTTCTCTAAACTACTCTGAAATATAAAACCTCACTGAACAGAGAGTTCAGTGAATTTGTTTTCTGATTTATTTTTTCTTGAACACACGGTTAAAATTACTCTGTTTCTTTTTATTTGTGCCTGTAACCACCACACTGCTTTAAATCTTCTTTGTACTTTGTATCTAGGATACTGAAAACAGTTTATTTTTATCTTCCAAGCAGGTCCAACCTCTGGTCTATGAGTTGGAGCTGCCCAATTAAACAAAAACTTTTTTTTTTCCAAAAAAGAAGCTTTGTTACTTGTGCACATGAACTACATTGTCTTTATATTTTTTATGCAGCCCAAGACAATTCCTCTTCAGTCAGTGTGGCCCAGGAAAGTTGGCCCAGACATGTGCCTCGCAAGTTGGAAAAACTAGTGCACACTATCCTGAATGTGACTCCATTCAATGCCATATAGTAAGATAACTAAAAATATTGAAAAAAAAATTCTAAGCTAACACTGTTTTTTCCCTTTTATGAGATAGTTAACTCACTACAAATTTGTTTACCACATTCAGCATAAGTTTCATCATTTTTAATGTATAGTAAAGAATAGTGCCTACCTATAGAATTATTTCAAAGATTAGCTAAACACATGTAATTCACTTAGTATATTTCCTGATATGTACTAAGGGAGGACTAGATACATAGAAGTTAAGGTGCAGAGGTCAGGTGATAAGAATTCAAAAGGGACTCACGTAAAAGTTTTGTAATTAGGTCAACATATATAAGGCACTTCCTGCAAACCAGAATCTATGTTAAAAACATGAAAATTAATTATAAGCTTTCTCCATCCATTGACATTCTGGATTTTCCTCCCTAAGACATAGATCGATGGTTGAAATACTGCAGCAGAAGTTTGAGAAGATTTTAGATTTCTGAGTACTTTGTTTTTGGTATTGTTGGTTCTTCTGTATAGAAGTGTGAAGAGTTAAAAATCTCTTACCAGTTGTTTGCTAGGATTCCCTGCTTCTTTTCATTGCAACTGAAAAATTTAACTATTAAATACATATTAATTAAAGTTATATTTTCCTGTGATAGATTCCAGCCTTGATTTTCAGACTAGGTTGAAAATGATTTGAAGCTGGACCTACATTTTTTGTTGCAAATGTTTCATAAATAGAGTTTATGCTTATGTTTATGTTTCATAAATACTTGAGTCAAGAAACTTATCCAAAGCTTGGAAATGAGGCAAAACGGAAAAGAACTTCCTATTTTCATGAGGACATTATAGAGCAGGCTTATACCCGGTTTATTTCTAGGAGAATTTACCTGTACAAAACTTTCCTTTTTATCATTGAATGACATCCCAAACATTTTTAAGTTAGAAATTTACTGGCAGCTTCTGTTCAAGTAGAAAAGATAGTGTCAAATATTATTACTTGATTAAACAGTAACAAATTTTGTACTTAATCTACCAATTTTATTTGTAGTTTTCATATTTTAAGTGCCTGTAATACTCAGCTCCTCATCTACTCTTGGGGCCAGTTTTGTAAGCTTACTGGCTTTCTCATTAATAAGGTAAGAAATGTTTAATCTGTATTTATTCTATTTATTCTCTGTTTTTCTTGGAGTCTTTTTTTTTTTAACTTTTTAAACTGTATTCTCAGTCTTGTTTCCTAGAAACAGGAAAGTATTGTCAATATAGTCATATATTCATGCCAGTGAATATCTCCTAAGCACATTTTTATTGCAGTCATACTATTTGAGTTCTAGAATTTTCTTTATCATTCAAATGCAAATGTATTGTAATTTTCATTTTAATTTATTCAATAGAACTTTGGATTAAGAAGCACATTTCTTAATTTCCAAATGTAATGATTCTAGTTTTTGTTATCAGTCTTTCAGTAACTTATATTGTAGTCAGAGAATGAATTGTGCATGATCTCAATTATTTTAATTCTACTGAGACTGGTCTTAAGGGCTAGAATGTGTTTTACTTTTAGAATTACTCCATATATACATAAGAATGTAAATTCTGAAGTCATAAACCATAAACTTATATTCAAAGTATATTTTAAACTCAAAAGTACTTATTGTTGTTTTATGTAGTAACTATTCAGCACTAATTCCTAGTTCCCTTGCTTTTCTTGGAATTTCAGTCTTTTACTTTGGAATGATTTTTCTTCTTCCCAAAGAATGCCCTTCAGTGTATTCTTTACTATAATTCTGATGATCATATTTTTTTTATTTTTTAAGGGATATTTATTCATATATTAATTTCTCTGGAAAGAAAAATTTTTGCTAGATTTAGAATGACAGATTGAAACTTATTTCTTTCAGTGCCTTATGGAATTTCATTATATTTGGCATTATTCTTTGTGTTGAATTCAGTGGCCAAGTTGATGCTATTTGTAAGTTCTTTTTCATTTTTCCTGTTTGTTTTAATACTTTGTATGTGGTTTTAGGTTCTGTCAATACAAATTTGATGAGCTTAGCTATGGATTTTTATCTTGGTTAAGAGTTTATCTATCTTTCATCAGTTTTAAGAACTAGTAATTATTATATTCTCAGATCTGACTTTACCTCATTTTCTCTCTTTGTGCTAGGATTCCAAATACATATAAATAAGATTTTCTTATTTTGCATTCTATATTC